>JAPPVO010000017.1:36121793-36275021 GCA_030407325.1 Camellia japonica
ATATATATATATATATAAATCTGTCTATATATATTTTGTTTCAATCTGTCTATAAATCTGTCTATATATATATATATATATATAAGCATTGTTTCAATAATATTTGTTTCAATAATATTTTTTTTTTTGGTTCATAAAATAAGCATTGAAGAACTCATTCTTGTTTGGAGTGAGAAGGTTTAACTATAAGAAATAAGTAAGTATAATTTAAAAAATAAAAAAATTGCAGACAAAAGATGAAGAGAAAGACCAATTCATTGATTGTTCACTACCTTGCATTGCATGTGGAATTATGACAAGAGATGATAAAATATAAATCATTCTTACTCACCATCATGCATAACATGCTACATATCATTCATAGCCCTTATTAATTAATTTTAATTTTTGTTTAAGTTTATGTAGTTTATTAATTTTCATGCTACTATTAATTTTTTTAATTATTTGTAGTTATTTAAATTAATAGTTGAAATAATATGCTTAACCAGTCGTTACTTAAAAAAATATTAACATATTTAAGTAGTAGTACTTTAAATAGGATGTCGAGTGAATATTTATGTGTAGGTATTATATTTAGAGTTACTTTGGTGAGATATTTTTGTGGATGTGTACAGATGATGGATAAGAGTTGGATTGATTTGCCAAATAGGATGTCGAGTGAATACATTAATGGGATTGATGAATTCCTTGTGTTTGCCTACACCAATAGGGTTGAAGGTTCGATGATCAGTTGTCCGTGTAGGAAGTGTGAGAATCGATACTATTTTGTACGAGATGGTGTACGGGAGCATCTGATTTTGAATGGGTTTTTTAAAAAATACAAACATTGGATTAATCATGGGGAATCTTACATATCTCTGCATAGTAATCGAGAGAATGAAACATTAGCTAATTTAGACATAGGAGATGATATGATTGGAATGATACAAGGGGCTATGGAAATCCACATGCCGGTACAAGTGTTGAGGGTGATGAACCACAGGGCCTGATCCCCATGCATCTGAACCCCAGCTCGGTCCAAATGCAGAGACTGAAAGTATTTCAAACTTCTTCAAGATGCACAAAGTGAATTGTATCCGGGTTGTCAGAAGTTCACATCTTTGTCATTCATTGTTCGACTTCTACATTTGAAGGTGCTTAATCAGTGGACGGACAAGTCTGTTGACATGTTGCTTGAGTTATTGAATGAGGCGTTTCCGTTGGGTGTGAAACTTCCGGACTCATATTATAAAGCTCAAAAGGTCACAAACAGATTTGGCTTCACGTATGAGACGTGGGATGCATGTCCCAACAGTTGCATGTTGTTTCGAAACGAGACGCCAATCTTGATAAATGTGTCATATGCAACAGTTCTAGATGGAAATCAAATGGTGATGGTGGTTCAAATGGTCCTAACACAGGTGGCAAACAAATAGCTGCAAAACAGATGAGGTATTTCCTTTAAAGTCAAGTTGCAGAGGTTGTTTATGTCATCCAAGACGGCCAAGTTAATGAGATGGCATGCAGAGGAACGAACTGATGATGGTGTCTTCAGGCATCCTGCTGACTCCCTTTGCATGGAAAGATTTTGACCGTCGGAATATTGACTTTAGTAATGATTGCCGAAGTGTAAGGCTTGGCTTAGCATCTGATGGTTTTAACCCATTCAGGACGATGAACATAGTTCATAGCACTTGGCCTGTTGTGCTCATTCCATACAACTTGCCGCCATGGATGTGCATGAAGCAACCATTTCTAATTTTATCCGTGCTTATTGACGGCCCGAAAGGACCTGGTGACAAGATTGATGTTTATATACAACCGTTGATTGAGGAGTTTGAAAGAACTATGGAATGAGGGTGTGTCAACATTTGATGCATCAACAAATCAAATGTTTCAAATGCATGCAGCTTTACTGTGGACAATTAGTGATTTTCCTGCATACGCAAACTTGTCAGGATGGAGCACTAAAGGAGAATATGCATGTCCTTGTTGCAATAAGGAAACTACATCGTGTTGGTTGAAGCATAGTAAAAACAATCATACTTGGGTCATCGCAGATTTTTACCTACTGGCCATAAATTCCGGAAGGATAAAGTATCATTTGATGTAGTCGGGAAGTCAGACTCAAACCAAAATTGTTGTCTGGAACTGAGATGTTGCTACAATTAGAATCTGAGGGTATTTTAACCCAATACAATAGGATGACCTTAAGGAGAGCATAGGAGACAGGTAGAGAAGGAGAAAAGCTGGACATCGCACCCATAGTTGGAAGAAAAAGAGTATCTTTTATGAATTGCCATATTGGGAGCACAATCTAATAAGACACAACCTCGATGTGATGCATATAGAGAAGAATGTTTGTGACAATGTGTTGTGGACAATATTAGGGGTTGCAGGAAAATCGAAAGATGGTGTTAATGCTCGGCGTGATTTACAAGATATGAATATTAGAAAACCCCTACATTTGCAGTTAAGAGGGTCGAATAAAGCCTATTTACCACCAGCACAATTCACGATGACAAGGATGAGAAAAGATTTGTTCTTGAAAGTGTTGAAGGAAGTAAGAGTTCCCGACGGATATTCATCCAATATATCACGTGTGTGCGCTTACATGATAAGAAGCATTGGGGGTCTTAAGAGCCACGATAGTCATATTCTGATGCAACAACTTATTCCATTGGCTATTCGCAGATCGTTACCGAAGAATGTAATTGAACCCTTGATTGAATTGAGCAATTTCTTTAGACAATTGTGTTCGAAAGTGAATCGTGCGACGGATTTGCAATATATTAAAGATCGTATCGCTGTAACACTTTGTCATCTAGAGAAAATATTTCCTCCGAGTTTTTTTGATATAATGGAGCACTTGCCTATACATCTAGCTGATGAAGCGTTATTGGGTGGAGCGATTCAGTTTCGATGGATGTATCCAATTGAGAGGTATCTTCTTACTTTGAAGCAATACGTGCGTAATAGAGCTCGTCCTGAAGGATCAATTGCTAAAGGATATCTTATGGAAGAATGCATGAATTTTTGTGCACAATATCTCAGTGATGTGGAAACCAAATCTAGTCGACCCGTGAGGAACTATAGTGGTGCTGATAATTTGGGTCATGCTACTGGTGAAAACACAAGCTTTTATCTTGATAATACTTCTTGGGTACAAGCTCATCGGTACATCTTATGCAATACAAGCGCGGTTCAACCATTCATAAAGTAGGTTAAGTCACTCACTCAATATTTTATTATGTTTTATTGAATTTTCAACTAAATTTTTTGTATGGCTAAAATTTCAATCTACACAGCAAACACCTTGAAGTACTTAAGCTCAAAATGCCTCGTGTCGACGATCATCAACTTCGGCGTGAACATTTTGAAACATTTCACATTTGGTTCAAGGAACATGTATGTATTTAACTCTATAGATTCTAGTTACTTAAGTCGATCTACATTTTAAATTTTACATTTTCGTGTTAAATAGGTCCAAACTTTGCGAAGGACTACTGATGTCATACTTTCTGAAGAGATTATTCTATTGGCAAATGGTCCTCATAACCTGGCAAGGAGGTTCAACGGGTATATACTGAATGGGTTTCGGTATCGAGTAAAGGCCATGGATGATCGTCGAGCCACACAAAATTGTGGTGTAGCTTTGAAGGCAGATACCATAAGTTATGCTAGTCGAAAAGACAAGAATCCTCGTCTGGGGTCTGTGTACTATTATGGACAATTGACAGATATTGTTGAGATTCGATATTCCAATGAGAAGAAACATGTGTTGTTTAAGTGTGATTGGATTGACAACATTCACGGAAAGAAAGAAGATGTCTTCAATTTCACGTTGGTGAACTTCAATCATTTGTTGTACCGAGATGATCGAATTACCAATGAACCTTTCATCTTGGCGTCCCAAGCAGAGCAAGTTTGGTATGTTGCAGACCCGTTACAACCAGACTGGCAAGTCGTAGTGAAGATGTCTCAAAGAGGTTTATTTGATATGAGTTCAACTGATCCACAAATCGAGCCATACATGAGCCAACAATTGGAAGAAAATATAATGCTTCGTGATGAAGAAGTTGGTTGGGTGAGGGAAGCCGCAGAAGGGGAAACAGTTGATGTTCAAATAGGCTGATATGTAATCAATTAGTAATTCAATTAAGGCCAAGGTTGTAGTTAATCATCAATTTCTTAATTTACTTTGTCTTTGTAATTGTATTAGTTCAATTCATGTTATATTATAGTTGATGACAAACCATTGTCTATGTTTCTAATGTCAATTAATGTTATATTGCTTGCAGATTATTATGGGAAGGAAGAGGAAGCTTGATCATCCCCGGCGCATGATGTCTGATGTGCTACATAACAGGACATCAGTAGCACCACCATTAGAGGAGGCATCACATCGGCCAGCATCGGAGGGGCCATTAGTGCCACCACCATCTGAGGGGCCATTACCACCGTATCGACCACCATCAGTGGCAGCACAGCAGCTACCATGTACTCAGCCTCCACGCCTACCATCGGTGCGTCCACCATCAGTGGCACCACAGCAGCTATCATCATCAGCTTATGAGCCATCCGCAGGTATATAAATTTGCTTTGATTTGCATGAAAATTATTTACACATACATTTATTTATGCTCATTATATATAACTTGTTTATTCTCATTGTATTTTGCAGACCCTTCGACTTCTTCACAGCCCACATCAGGTTTATTTGATATGATTTGTATTCACATTATTTAAATTTGTATTTGGTTGTTACCATTGTATATTGTTTATTATTATTGTATATCGCAGGTCATGTTTGTTCTTCATCAACCTCGAGTAGGCGTGGTAGAGGATGTGCCAAGGGCATTAAAGAGTGGGGTACTGGTAAAAAGCTGGACATACAATTTGATGGAAATTACTGCCCAATAGGGGATAACGTGGCCAAGTTAACTACTCAACTTGGCATTATTGTCCGGAATGGTAACATTGTTCCTCTTACTTTTGTTGACTGGAACAGTGTGCCTGATGATATTATTGATGCTATCTGGAAGGATGTGAAGGTAAAAGTATATTTTTGTCCACAAATTCGAATTCCAAATTTGTGTTATACTTAGCCTTAAACTTTGTGTTTTATAGGACAATTTGAATCTATGTCCAGAGGAGTACAAGCCACTCTGCATGAAAAACTGCAACAGCATATGGAAGGATCACAAGAACAAGCTTAAGGCTAAGTATTTCAAGCCTAGAAGCTCTGATCCTAATCTGAAGGATGATGTTCCTATGAACGTTGTGCCAAGCCAGTGGGAACAACTTGTGGAGTATTGGCGTACTTCCGATGCTGAGGTATACAATTACGTTATATTTATGATATGTAAACATACAAATCATATTTACATACTTACATTTGTTGAACTTGTTATAGAAAATTGCAAGTAGGAACGCTAAAAATCGGCGAGCTCACGGCATAGCTCATACCACAGGGCGTACTACTTTCTCTCAGATACGGCATGAGGTTTACATTTTATTGTTTTATTTTTGTATATAAATAAACATTGTATATTTGCAAATTATTTGGATTCTAATTTTCATATTTCTAAAAAAAATTTAGATGACCAGTAAGGGAGAGTCTACTGATAAGATGAATGTTTGGCTTATGACACGTAGAGTAGATGACCCAGAGGTTATCCAGACCTTGGTAGTTTCCAAACACCTGTGATTGTATTTAAAGTTTATTTTTTGTGTGTCAACCATCTTAATTTGGCGTATACTTGTGTGTCTTATTCAATACAGGATGAGTTTAATCGTCAACTCTCTATGCTACCTGAGGATGGTCGGACTTTGGAGGCTAGGAATGCCATTTTCCATGAGTTGATAGGTCATGACAGACATGGATATTGTCGCACATACGGGAGAATCGTGCCTCGGAGAGTGGTGTATAAAGATGGTGTTGGGCCATCACAGTCAACACCCCAGCCATCGACTATTGATCAGATTCGTGCTGATCTAAGGGATGAGTTGAGGGAGGAGATTCGAGCAGAGTTCTCTACACAGTTGCAGCAGATGAGAGCTGAGATGATGGCCCTTGTGTCACAGGGGGCGAGTGTGGATCCCAACAGACAGGTTCCATATAAACATCACAATTGTTTGATAGTTCAATTTTCACTCAAAATTATGTATGAAATTCGAATATGATTAACACATTATGCACTGACTAACATAGGTTCCTGATGCATCGAGTGGCCACCGGGCATTTAGGGAATCTGCAGAAGACGAGAATCCATATACACCACCACCAGAAGATCAGGTATAAAATGTATCTTTGCATGCTAAGCTAAAATGTATCTTTGCATTCTTTACATTCTAAGTTAAGAGACTTTACGCAAACTACTTCTTTAAGACGGGGCACGAGAGACTTGTGGGAGAAGACGGGGCTCGAATCGGGTTCCCGGTTTGGGAGTTAGAGCCGGATTTCACTTTAGGCAAACTAGTTCCTTAAGAAACTTGAATTCGAGGAGTTAACGCCCCAAAATCACCAAACGGCGTCGGTTTAGCACGGAACTTGGCACACACGACCGCCTAGGCACGAGAGACTTGTGGGAGAAGACGGGGCTCGAATCGGGTTCCCGGTTTGGGAGTTAGAGCCGGATTTCTTTAGGCAAACTAGTTCCTTAAGAAACTTGAATTCGAGGAGTTAACGCCCCAAAATCACCAAACGGCGTCGGTTTAGCACGAAACTTGGCACACACGACCGCCTAGGCACGAGAGACTTGTGGGAGAAGACGGGGCTCGAATCGGGTTCCCGGTTTGGGAGTTAGAGCCGGATTTCGCTTTAGGCAAACTAGTTCTTAAGAAACTTGAATTCGAGGAGTTAACGCCCCAAAATCACCAAACGGCGTCGGTTTAGCACGAAACTTGGCACACACGACCGCCTAGGCACGAGAGACTTGTGGGAGAAGACGGGGCTCGAATCGGGTTCCCGGTTTGGGAGTTAGAGCCGGATTTCGCTTTAGGC
The DNA here is from genome assembly GCA_030407325.1 of Camellia japonica. Taxonomy (NCBI): domain Eukaryota; kingdom Viridiplantae; phylum Streptophyta; class Magnoliopsida; order Ericales; family Theaceae; genus Camellia; species Camellia japonica. The sequence goes on from JAPPVO010000017.1 coordinate 36,128,779, forward strand.
AAACTAGTTCCTTAAGAAACTTGAATTCGAGGAGTTAACGCCCCAAAATCACCAAACGGCGTCGGTTTAGCACGAAACTTGGCACACACGACCGCCTAGGCACGAGAGACTTGTGGGAGAAGACGGGGCTCGAATCGGGTTCCCGGTTTGGGAGTTAGAGCCGGATTTCACTTTAGGCAAACTAGTTCCTTAAGAAACTTGAATTCGAGGAGTTAACGCCCCAAAATCACCAAACGGCGTCGGTTTAGCACGAAACTTGGCACACACGACCGCCTAGGCACGAGAGACTTGTGGGAGAAGACGGGGCTCGAATCGGGTTCCCGGTTTGGGAGTTAGAGCCGGATTTCACTTTAGGCAAACTAGTTCCTTAAGAAACTTGAATTCGAGGAGTTAACGCCCCAAAATCACCAAACGGCGTCGGTTTAGCACGAAACTTGGCACACACGACCGCCTAGGCACGAGAGACTTGTGGGAGAAGACGGGGCTCGAATCGGGTTCCCGGTTTGGGAGTTAGAGCCGGATTTCGCTTTAGGCAAACTAGTTCCTTAAGAAACTTGAATTCGAGGAGTTAACGCCCCAAAATCACCAAACGGCGTCGGTTTAGCACGAAACTTGGCACACACGACCGCCTAGGCACGAGAGACTTGTGGGAGAAGACGGGGCTCGAATCGGGTTCCCGGTTTGGGAGTTAGAGCCGGATTTCTTTAGGCAAACTAGTTCCTTAAGAAACTTGAATTCGAGGAGTTAACGCCCCAAAATCACCAAACGGCGTCGGTTTAGCACGAAACTTGGCACACACGACCGCCTAGGCACGAGAGACTTGTGGGAGAAGACGGGGCTCGAATCGGGTTCCCGGTTTGGGAGTTAGAGCCGGATTTCACTTTAGGCAAACTAGTTCCTTAAGAAACTTGAATTCGAGGAGTTAACGCCCCAAAATCACCAAACGGCGTCGGTTTAGCACGAAACTTGGCACACACGACCGCCTAGGCACGAGAGACTTGTGGGAGAAGACGGGGCTCGAATCGGGTTCCCGGTTTGGGAGTTAGAGCCGGATTTCACTTTAGGCAAACTATTCCTTAAGAAACTTGAATTCGAGGAGTTAACGCCCCAAAATCACCAAACGGCGTCGGTTTAGCAAAACTTGGCACACACGACCGCTAGGCACGAGAGACTTGTGGGAGAAGACGGGGCTCGAATCGGGTTCCCGGTTTGGGAGTTAGAGCCGGATTTCGCTTTAGGCAAACTAGTTCCTTAAGAAACTTGAATTCGAGGAGTTAACGCCCCAAAATCACCAAACGGCGTCGGTTTAGCACGAAACTTGGCACACACGACCGCCTAGGCACGAGAGACTTGTGGGAGAAGACGGGGCTCGAATCGGGTTCCCGGTTTGGGAGTTAGAGCCGGATTTCACTTTAGGCAAACTAGTTCCTTAAGAAACTTGAATTCGAGGAGTTAACGCCCCAAAATCACCAAACGGCGTCGGTTTAGCACGAAACTTGGCACACACGACCCTAGGCACGAGAGACTTGTGGGAGAAGACGGGGCTCGAATCGGGTTCCCGGTTTGGGAGTTAGAGCCGGATTTCACTTTAGGCAAACTAGTTCCTTAAGAAACTTGAATTCGAGGAGTTAACGCCCCAAAATCACCAAACGGCGTCGGTTTAGCACGAAACTTGGCACACACGACCGCCTAGGCACGAGAGACTTGTGGGAGAAGACGGGGCTCGAATCGGGTTCCCGGTTTGGGAGTTAGAGCCGGATTTCGCTTTAGGCAAACTAGTTCCTTAAGAAACTTGAATTCGAGGAGTTAACGCCCCAAAATCACCAAACGGCGTCGGTTTAGCACGAAACTTGGCACACACGACCGCCTAGGCACGAGAGACTTGTGGGAGAAGACGGGGCTCGAATCGGGTTCCCGGTTTGGGAGTTAGAGCCGGATTTCACTTTAGGCAAACTACTTCCTTAAGAAACTTGAATTCGAGGAGTTAACGCCCAAAATCACCAAACGGCGTCGGTTTAGCACGAAACTTGGCACACACGACCCTAGGCACGAGAGACTTGTGGGAGAAGACGGGGCTCGAATCGGGTTCCCGGTTTGGGAGTTAGAGCCGGATTTCACTTTAGGCAAACTATTCCTTAAGAAACTTGAATTCGAGGAGTTAACGCCCCAAAATCACCAAACGGCGTCGGTTTAGCACGAAACTTGGCACACACGACCGCCTAGGCACGAGAGACTTGTGGGAGAAGACGGGGCTCGAATCGGGTTCCCGGTTTGGGAGTTAGAGCCGGATTTCACTTTAGGCAAACTAGTTCCTTAAGAAACTTGAATTCGAGGAGTTAACGCCCCAAAATCACCAAACGGCGTCGGTTTAGCACGAAACTTGGCACACACGACCGCCTAGGCACGAGAGACTTGTGGGAGAAGACGGGGCTCGAATCGGGTTCCCGGTTTGGGAGTTAGTTAGAGCCGGATTTCACTTTAGGCAAATTACTTCCTTAAGAAACTTGAATTCGAGGAGTTAACGCCCCAAAATCACCAAACGGCGTCGGTTTAGCACAAAACTTGGCACACACGACCGCCTAGGCACGAGAGACTTGTGGGAGAAGACGGGGCTCGAATCGGGTTCCCGGTTTGGGAGTTAGAGCCGGATTTCACTTTAGGCAAATTAGTTCCTTAAGAAATTTGAATTCGAGGAGTTAACGCCCCAAAATCACCAAACGGCGTCGGTTTAGCACGAAACTTGGCACACATGACCGCCTAGGCACGAGAGACTTGTGGGAGAAGACGGGGCTCGAATCGGGTTCCCGGTTTGGGAGTTAGAGCCAGATTTCGGTCCAGTCAAAATTATTTACTAAACTATCTTTCTAATATAGTAGTCAATTTTTTTTTTTCTATAATTAAAATATTAACACCATTATATGGTTTTTAATTATTTTTATCTTGTTTTTTTCAGATATTTCCTGAGTAGCAGTTGGCTTATTCTGGAATGCGGTCGTATCAAGATTATGATAAATTTTTATTTTGTAACACAGAACGAATGAAGACGAAAACTTTTGGTTTGATTTGATTTATGTTATTTAAATTTGTGAGCAACATTATGTATGTATTATGCGACGTTATGTAGTGGCATAATTTTTATTGTTATGAATTTATTTATGTATTGCTATGATGGAACAATATTATTAATTTTCATTATTTGTCAACTTTTGTTTATGTACGTATTTTATTATTCTGTAATTTTTGAATTTTTTATAGTTATTTTTATTTAATACAGGTTATTTTAATTTTTTATAATTTTTCAGCAGGTTTTTTGTTTTTTTTTTTTTTTGAGACGGGAGCAGATCCCGTCGCAAAAACCAATAATGGGCTTTTGCGACGGCACAACACAGTCGCAAAAGCTGGGCATTTAGAATTTAGAAGACACCTTTAGCGACGGTAATGTTGCCGTCGCCAAGCTTATAAGATGCCAGAGTTTTAGCGACGGTAAAGTTGCCGTCTCAAAAAGTCACTTTTAGCGACGGAATTACGTGCCGTCGCGAAAAATGGTATTTTTTCCCACTATTGGCGACAGTAAATGTACCGTCGCAAAAAACATAACTTACATCGCAGAAACTAATAGCGACGGTGCTTACCGTCGCTAAAGCTCTTTTGCAACCCCCTTTGTCGCGACCCCCCTTACCGTCGCAAAAAGCCAACTTACCGTCGCAAAAAGTATTAGCGAGGGTTACGGGGGCATTTGCGACGGGTCGTTACCGTCGCAAAAAACTACTTTTTTTGTAGTGAATTGTGGTTGTATGTGATAATATATTATTAAAACAGTAAATAAATAAATAACTACTAATAACAATAATAATAAAATAAATATATGGAATAAGAATAATAATGATAATAATAGTAGGCAATAGTAATAATAATAAACATACCATATGTGATAAGGCTAACAACAAGTGATAAGGTTAATTAACTAACATTTAATTAAGAAGATTTGTAAATCCCTCCAAGCGAAGGATGTTGCGCCACCTGTATTGTCTAGGCCTTAGGTGAAGTGAGTCACCATTTGTTAGGCATCAGGTGGTTGTGTATATATAAGAGAGAGTGGGGCTGTGAATTGCATAAAGGAATGAGGAGAAAAGAAAAACAAAACAAAACAAAACAAAACAAACAAAAAAAGAAAAAAGAGAGAGAGACAGAAAGAAGTAAGGAAGTGATCTCGAGAAGATAGCGTAAATAGAAGGAAAATAGTAGGAATTAATATTAAGGTGAGTATATTAAGGTGAGTTACATTATACCTTGAGTCAACATAATATATTTTACGTATATTTTGACTTACCATAATTTATTTTATACAAGTTATATTTTATAAATTATATTAATATTTCAATTTCGTCGACTAATTTCTGAACTCTGTTTGTTTAAAATAAAACCCATTGATATGTTTGTTTAAATTTTAGAATATATTTGACTATGACCTTATAAACAATTATGTCTTGTAAGTACCACCATGGATGTCCCACGCCTTGGGAGACTTAAATAACCATTGGCCACTGTTTGACGACTTTGTGGTCCTCTGTTTGTCATGGATCCATTGACCTCTGTTCTGATTGTCACTCACGTGACCTCTGTTATGTTCTGTTCTGTACTGTGGTTATGGTTATTTATTTACATAATTTTCGTAATTTGTTTATTCAAATTAAGTTGCGTAAATGTTTTAGCTTAACTAACTATCCCTGGTTATTTTGTATTCCCTATACTCTTGGTATAATATTTCTCACTCTGTTGTGTGGTTATAACTGTTACCCTTTCAGGTGGCGATATATAGAGGAGACCCATAACCTCACGTAATGGAACCCGCACAAGAATTGGATGTTGAACCATTCGTTTTTTTTGTTTTTTTTTTCTTTCATTTATTTTATTTTTGCTCCCCCTTTTTTTTTTTTTCCTCAGGGCCGGCCACTGAATAATAAAATAATAAAAGTCTTATAGATGTATTTTCTCTTATTAAAATAGTAAAATAAAGTAAATTTTTTTGTTTAATTATTTTTATTTCCATTTGCCTCCGCCTGCGCCATTTAATTTGCCACAATTAGAATAAATTGATGAGTTGCGATTTCAACCCTAAGCCTCTGGGATTGGGTCGTGACAAAGGTGGTATCAGAGCAATGGTTCATTAAAAAAAAAACACAAAAACAAAACAAAAAAAACTATTTTAATTTGATCAGAAAGTTCGAAAGGTTATAAATAAAACTATATAGCTAGATAAACATAATAAAATAAAATAAAAAATAAATATTTACCTACGACGTTAGTCCTTTTATGTAAAATCTTATGTTTATTCTAGTGATGTAAGAATGTCCGAGATTAACCTTGATGAGGCATTTTGGGATGAACTTGGGGCCATTAATTTGGATGAGATTTTAGCAGAGCACCCCACCCCCGCCTCACCTGAAGGATAGGGAGATTCAGAGGATATAATTAGAAGACTGCATCCAGGCCTGGCCCAATTGATGGATCGGCCAATCTATATACAAACTGATCCCACTGATGTCCCATACTTACTATGAAGACAGAGCCGTGCCCATACGCGCGGACGCTTTCTCAGACCCACTCGTGTCCTCGGCATTGCTTCGAGATATGACCGCTCGCACTACATCATAGGCCCTTTACCTCCAGATTTTGTGGCAAGAAGGGGAAACGTGTACCCCGAGGACTACATTTTTATCATTGTCCCTAACCCGCTGGAGATTATTAATATTTAAAATGTTGACTTTAGTAATGACCTATCATATATCGAGACACCCAGTTGGATTGTTGATCGAGCATTTTTGGGATACATATAGTCTGTCCCCATTTTCACAGTCTAGGCAGCGTGGATGTGTTTTGGTGTGGTCCAGTTAGGATGGAAATTTGAGCTTTTTATGCAACACTACTTCCCATGGTTGTTTGGCCCCTTTGACCCACCACTCTACATTTGGTAGATGAAAACCTTTTTGTACGCTAACCATGATGTGTTCTAATCCCTTTTTGTTGTCTTTTTTGTTTTTTGTTTTGTTGTACCACAGGGATGAAACACTAACATATTTTGACTTTTGAAACAAGGATGTAATATTAACTGTAAAAAAATAGTAAAGTTTGTATTATATATATATATATATATATTGCGCTATATACGCTTATATATATGTTGCGTTATGGATGTAATGACTCGTTTATTACTTTGTATAATGGCCAATAATGACAACGGAAGCGAGTCATCTGTCAGTGGTATTGAATCGATAGAAAAAATCATGGAAAGAGCGGTTATTAGCTTTTTGCAAGCCTTTACTACAAAAAATTCGCTTTTGCGACGGTAAAATACCGTCGCCAATACCCAAAAGGTCGTCTCAAAAGCTTTTTTGCGACGGTAAATATCTTTTAGCGACGGTAATAGGGGGTCGCAAAAAAAGGGGTAGCTAAAGGTCTTTGCGACGGTGAGACGCCGTCGCAAAATATGGCGACGGCAAAAATGCCTTTTAGCGACGGCAAAATACTGTCGCAATTAATGTGTAAAAATCCGAAGTTTTTGAGACGGCACTAAAATACCATCGCTAATATGGTTATTTGCGACGGTAAAATACCGTCGCAAAAAGGGTTTATTTGAGACGGTAAAAATACCATCGCTAAATTGGTTATTTGCGACGGTTTAATACGTCGTTGATACTGTTATTTGCGACAGAAAATGGGCCGTCTCTAAAAATATTATTTGCGACGGTGAAAATACCGTCGCTAAGGCCTTTTGTTATATTGCCAATATCATTGGCGACGGCTACGCTACCGTCGCAAAAACCGGTTCTAACAAAATGCTGCAATAAAATTATTAAAAATATGCAAATTACCTGTATTAAATAAAAATAGCTAAAAAAAATCGATAATTATATAATAATATAAAAATTCCTGTTATAAATAAAATTTCATCCATAATTAAAGTACTCTTCCATTCATAACAAACACATCATCAAAATTATCCAACCACATAATTTTGCATAATACATACATAATGTTGTTCACAATCTAAATAACGTAAATCAAAAATAAAAGTTTTCTTCATAATTCTTCCGTGGGTTAAAAAAATAAAAGTTCGTCGCAATCTTCACACGGCTGCATTCCACAAGAAGCAAACTGCTACTCACGAAATATCTGAAAAAAAAAAATTAAAAAATAATAATTAATGACAATATAATTATGTGTTAATATTTTAATTACAAAAAACATAAAAATTAAATTACTATATAATTACAAAGATAGTTAAGTAAATAATTTTGGCTAGATAGAAATCCGACCCTAACTTCCAAACCGGAAACCCGATTCGAGTCTCGTTTCTCCCAAGTCTCTTGTGCCTAGGCGATCATGTGGCCAAGTTTCGTGCTAAACCGACCCCTTTTGGTGATTTTTGGAGCGTCAACACCTCGAATTCAAGTTTCTTAAGGAACTAGTTTGCCTAGACCGAAATACGGCTCTAACTCCTGTAACATGCCCGAGGGGTACCCGCGTGCGTTAAACAGTTCGGACTCCCGAGATCTCTTTGATCTCAATGTCTCACGAGTGCAATGTGAACATAGATGAGAGTCCAGATTTGGCAACTTTTATTGAAAATTCATTTTATTGCAATTTTGTCAAAATGGACTACGTCATCAGAACTCAGAGTCGCCACCTAATTTTTGGGAAATTAGGAAACCCAACTCGGTGCCAAGGCCACTGTTCGTCGTAACCAAGGATTCTTGGCTCGGAACCTTAGGTATGAGAGGGGAAGGTCAATAATGAGCACCCCCACTCACCCGATCAAAAAAGATCGGCCTCTACTAAACCATGATATGACTTTTATTTTCTTTATATGTTCATGTTCTGATTATTTTAGTAAATCCTAAAATTTACTATGTGAAGCATACAAGTATAGACTAGTTTGCTCAAATTGGAACAATTCAACTTCATGTTAGTTTTTTCGAAAAGGGGTTTGAATTTGCCACTTGACAAGTGGCTTAAGTTTGTGAATTGCCACTGTAAAGTGGGCTTAAAACGTACATTTATTGAATTATTCCAATTCAAACACAAGCCTTCTCCACAGGCATTCATACAGTTTTTATTTAATCAAGTAGCCTATGGTAGGATGCTAAAATAATAAGAAAATCACACACACAAGGATGCTAAAGCATAAAAACTCACAGATTGACCGACGTCCCTCGAAAACTATAAAACAAAGTTAGTAAACATGCATGATCTTATATACAGAATCCTAATGCAATTCACTCATGAGATGCACTAAAGATTTGGCTTCTAGAATATGGCAGCGAATCATCTCAAACATACGATAGCACACAGAATCTGGGATATCAATTGAAGCATAAAGATGCAAATTTAGCCAAATCTTATGCATGGATCATGGATGTAAGCAGGGATAGCATGACATGTCAGATATCTACATACACACAGTTAGGGAAAACGATATAAAAGAATGGATAGAAGAGCGGGGTGGGGGATTATTACAATACTTGAATTATTACAGATCGAATGAGGAGAGAGGTAGAGAGAAAATAAAATAAAATAAAACCTCACAAATACTCAGAATAAAAATAAAAGTTTTAAACCCCGAGCCATTCAGCAATTAACAAATATTCATGTATCTTCAATCCAATCCAGCCCATGTAAACACATCTTCCATGTAGACCCCACCAAAATCAACTGCGGGATGAAAACAAAGCTCTGACTCTACGCTGTAGCAAGGCAAGCATGTAACCAAAGAACGCAGCCGCAACAAGCACTGCTTTCCCTAAGTTGAGATTCCCATCGTACTGATAAGTACAATCATCTTCACGGAGTTGGATCTCACGAATTGCCTGATTTCCTCGATCCACAACCAAAAGAGAGCAGCTACTTCCGAGGTAAGCCACATCAAAATCATTTGAGAACTTTGCATCTTCACTTGGACCATCAATGTGACCTCCTCCTTAGCCCCACTTCCCTCCTGCAATAGTGACAACCCCTGCATCACTGATCTTCCTAATTGCCATATTCAAAGTGTCTGCGACATAGATATTTCCTCTGTCATCGACAGTAATCCCTTTTGGGTGGTACATCCTAGCCTCTCTTGGCTTCCCATCCACGTGCCCAGAGTACCCTTCAGGTGATCCAGTAATCAACTTGGGCCGACCATATCGAGACAATGGAGTTGAAATCTTGTAAATGTTACTGTTTTCAGAATCCAAAACCAGAAGCTCCCCAGATGGAGACACTTCAACAGAGTATGGATCAATTCCAAGTTTGCTTCCATCGAAGGCCGTCTCGACAGTGTATCCACCCTCACATTTCATCATACGGCTAGAAATCGCTGTTTTGGGGGTGGGTTTTAGCGACCACAACCATTGAATTTGAAACAACCCCACTAACGATTTTTGCAGGAGGTGTGGCTGAAGCTGCAAGGGTGGTGACGGGTGATGCATAACCTACACAGGCGGTGATGGGGGCTGCATAACCTGCATCGGTGGCAATGGTGTTTGCTGGCGGCAGCTGGGACAACAGAAGACGAACCAGCAAGAAGAGAAGGTCTTGCTACAGGCTGTGATGATAGCAGAGAGTGCATGAAATCCGAAGGTCCAACTTGCTGCATTCCCATGGCCCCATAAGACCTGATGTCTGGGCACTTCAACCCGTAAGCCAAGTTGTACGCTGATTTCTTGGTATGTGTTGACTTGGCCACCCATGTGGAAGAGAGTTGATTGGAGACATGGATGAGGAAGGTCTCCAAAGGTCCAAGGTGGGGAGCTGGGTGTGTGTTTTGATGTGTTACTGTGAATGGCCGTGGGTGTGGATCATGGTGGTGCTGCCGTGGTGGTGTGGATCATGGTGGTGCTGCCGTGGTGTGTTGCAGAGAGAGACCCCGCCGAGAGAGTTGAAGTGTGAGAGAGTTTGGTGGTGTTTTGTTATTCTCTCTAAAATACTCTCTACCCATGCCCATGCACACCAAGAGAGAGATGGGTGTTTGTGAATTCTGTTTGAGTGTCTTCTCTCCCAACCGAGGGGAGAGTGAAAGAGAGAGAGAAAGTCTGGTGCATGTCCCCCTCCATCTCCTTTTAACCCGTGTGTTTCTTTTCCTCTTTACATTTTAAAAACCCCCACCCACTCTAGAGAGTCCTCTTTTTTTCTTTTTCTTCTTTTTGTGTGTCCCTCTCTCCACCCACTCTCACCTGCTCCCCCTCTTTTTTTTTGTCAATCTTCACATCTCCTCTCATTTTTCAATCTTCTTCACCTGCTCCCCTTTTATCTTCCACCGAAAGCAAATACCGACCCCATTTTTTTATTTTCTATTTTCCTTTTTTTTATTATTATTATTTTCTCACTTTTTATTTTTTATATATATATATATCTATTTTTGTTTTCAATTTAGTTATCAATTAATAAACACACTTAAAAGATATGCACACACCTAATTTAATATGTACCCACACATTATAAAACACTACAATTAACAAAAATACTAGTGATGGCCAAATGGGTGAGGTTTGGAATTTAACATTTCAATTTGATTTTTTTGAGAGGTGGTCAAAATAACATGCCCAAGTCTTAGGGCCGTCAAATGGGGTGTCTACAACTCCCAACCGGGAAACCGATTGGAGTCCCGTCTCTCCCACAAGTCTCTCGTGCCTAGGCGTCGTGTGTGCAAGTTTCGTGCCATTCCGACCCCGTTTGATGATTTTGGGGCGTCAACACCCTCGAATTTAAGTTTCTTAAGGAACTAGTTTGCCTAAACCGAAATATGGCTCTAACTCCCAAACCGGGAACCCGATTCGAGTCCCGTCTTCTCCACAAGTCTCTCGTGCCTAGGCGGTTGTGTGCCAAGTTTCGTGCTAAACCGACCCCTTTTGGTGATTTTGGAGCGTCAACACCTCGAATTCAAGTTTCTTAAGGAACTAGTTTGCCTAGACCGAAATACGGCTCTAACTCCCAAACCGGAAAACCGATTGGAGTCCCGTCTTCTCCCACAAGTCTCTCGTGCCTAGGCGGTCATGTGTGCCAAGTTTCGTGCCAATCCGACCCCGTTTGGTGATTTTGGGACGTCAACACCTCGAATTTAAGTTTCATAAGGAACTAGTTTGCCTAAACCGAAATATGGCTCTAACTCCCAAACCGGGAACCCGATTCGAGTCTCGTCTTCTCCCACAAGTCTCTCGTGCATAGGCTGTGGTGTGTGCCAAGTTTCGTGCCAAACCGACCCCGTTTGGTGATATTGGGGCGTCAACACCTCGAATTCAAATTTCTTAAGGAACTAGTTTGCCTAGACAGAAATCCGGCTCTAACTCCCAAACCGGGAACCCGATTAGAGCCCCGTCTTCTCCCAAAAGTCTCTCGTGCCTAGGCGGTCGTGTGTGCCAAGTTTCGAACAAATCCGACCCCGTTTGGCGATTTTGGGGCGTCAACACCTCGAATTTAAGTTTCTTAAGGAACTAGTTTGCCTTGAGCAAAATCCGGCTCTAACTCCCAAACCGGGAACCCGATTGGAGTCCCGTCTTCTCCCACGAGTTTCTCGTACCTAGGCGGTCGTGTGTGCCAAGTTTCGTTCCAAACCGACGCCGTTTGGTATTTTAAGGCGTCAACACCTCGAATTCAAGTTTCTTAAAGAACTAGTTTGCCTAGAGTGAAATCGCTCTAACTCCTAACCGGGAACCGATTGGAGTCCCGTCTTCTCCCACAAGTCTCTCGTGCCTAGGCGGTCGTGTGTGCCAAGTTTCGTGCCAATCCGACCCCGTTTGGTGATTTTGGGGCGTCAACACCTCGAATTTAAGTTTCTTAAGGAACTAGTTTGCCTAAACCGAAATACGGCTCTAACTCCCAAACCGGGAACCCGATTGGAGTTCCGTCTTCTCCCACAAGTCTCTCGTGCCTAGGCGGTCGTGTGTGCCAAGTTCCGTGCTAAACCGACCCCTTTTGGTGATTTTGGGACGTTAACACTTCGAATTCAAGTTTCTTAAAGAACTAGTTTGCCTAGAGTGAAATTCGTCTCTAACTCCTAATCCGGGAACCCGATTGGAGTCCCGTCTTCTCCCACAAGTCTCTCGTGCCTAGGCGGTCGTGTGTGCCAAGTTTCGTGCCAATCCGACCCCGTTTGGTGATTTTGGGGCGTCAACACCTCGAATTTAAGTTTCTTAAGGAACTAGTTTGCCTAAACCGAAATACGGCTCTAACTCCCAAACCGGGAACCCGATTGGAGTTCCGTCTTCTCCCACAAGTCTCTCGTGCCTAGGCGGTCGTGTGCCAAGTTCCGTGCTAAACCGACCCCTTTTGGTGATTTTGGGACGTTAACACTTCGAATTCAAGTTTCTTAAAGAACTAGTTTGCCTAGAGTGAAATCCGTCGCTAACTCCTAATCCGGGAACCCGATTGGAGTCCCGTCTTCTCCCACAAGTCTTTCGTGCCTAGGTGGTCGTGTGTGCCAAGTTTCGTGCCAATCCGACCCCTTTTGGTGATTTTGGGGCGTTAACACCTCGAATTCAAGTTTTTTAAAGAAATAGTTTGCCTAGAGTGAAATCCATCTCTGACTCCTAATCCGGGAACCCAATTTGAGTCCCGTCTTCTCCCACAACTCTATTAGCTTAGAATGCAAAGAATGCAAATATACATTTTAGCTTAGAATGTAAAGTTACATTTTATACCTGATCTTCTGGTGGTGGTGTATATGGATTCTCGTCTTCTGCAGATTCCCTAAATGCCCGGTGGCCACTCGATGCATCAGGAGCCTATGATAGTCAATGCATAATGTGTTAATCATATTCGAATTTTATACATAATGTTGTGTGACAATTTAACTATCAAACAATTTAATTTATATCGAACCTGTCTGTTAGGATCCACACTTGCCCCCTGTGACACAAAGGCCATCATCTCAGCTCTCAGCTGCTGTAAATGTGTAGAGAACTCTGCTCTCATCTCCTCCCTCATCTCCTCCCTCAGCTCCTGCCTCAACTCATCCCTTAGCTCCGCACGAACCTGCTGGGTGATCTGAACAATAGTCGATGGCTGGGGTGCTGACTGTGATGGCCCTGCACCATCTTTATACACTGCTCTCCGAGGCACAGTTCTCCCGTATGTGCGACAATATCCATGATTGTCATGACCTATCAACTCATGGAAAATGGCATTCCTAGCCTCCAAAGTCCGACAATCCTCAGGTAGCATAGAGAGTTGGCCATTAAACTCATCCTGTATTGAATAAGAAATACAAGTATATGCCAAATTAAGATGGTTAACACAAAAAAAAAAAATAAACTTTAAATACAATCAAAGGTGTTTGGAAACTACCAAGGTCTGGATAACCTCTGGGTCATCTGCTCTACGTGTCATAAGCCAAACATTCATCTTATCAGTAGACTCCCCCTTATTGGTCATCTACATTTTTTTAGAAATATGAAAATTAGAATCCAAATAATTTGTAAATATACAATGTTTATTTATATACAAAAATAAAACAGTAAAATATAAACCTCATGCCGTATCTGAGCGAAAGTAGTACGCCCTGTGGTATGAGCTATGCCGTGAGCTCGCCGATTTTTAGCGTTCCTAGTTGCAATTTTCTATAATAGGTTCAACAAATGTAAGTATATAAATATGATTTGTATGTTTACATATCATACATATAACTTATTTGTATACCTCAGCATCGGAAGTACGCCAATACTCCACAAGTTCTTCCCACTGGCTTGGCACAATGTGCAAAGGAACATCATCCTTCAGATTAGGATCTTCACTTCTAGGCTTGAAATACTTACACTTAATCTTATTCTTGTGATCCTTCCATATGCTGTTACAGTTTTTCATGCAGATTGGCTTGTACTCCTCTGGACATATATTCAAATTGTCCTATAAAACACAATTTCAAGGTTTAAATAATAATAACACAATTTTGGAATTTAAATTTTTGGACAAAAATATACTTTTACCTTCACATCCTTCCAGATAGCATCAAGAATATCATCAGGCACAGTGTTCCAGTCAAGAAAAGTAAGAGGAACAATGTTACCATTTCGCACAATAATGCCAAGTTGAGTAGTTAACTTAGACACGTTATCCCCTATTGGACAGTAATTTTCATCAAATTGTATGTCCAATTTGGTACCGGTACCCCACTCCCTAATGCCCTTGGCACATCCTCTACCACGCCTACTCGAGGTTGATGAAGAACTAACATGACCTGTGAGATACAATAAGAATAAACAATATGCAATGATAATAAACAAATGCAAATTTAAATAATGTCAATACAAATCAATTTCTTATACCTGAGTGAGGCTGTGAAGAAGTCGAAGGATCTGAAAAATACAATGAAAATAAACAAGTTATATGTAATGAGAACAAATAAATATATATTTAAATAATTTTCATACAAATCAAAGCAAATTTATATACCTGCGGATGGCTCATAAGCCGATGACTCTAGTCGGGATGATAGCTGCTGCGGTGCCACTGATGGTGGACGCACCGATGGTAGGCCTAGAGGCTGAGTAGATGATAGCTGGTGTGGTGCCACTGATGGGGGTCGATGCGGTGGCACTAATGGCCCCTCTGATGGTGCTCGCTGTGATGCCTCCTCTAATGGTGGTGCCACTGATGGTGGACGCACCAATGGTAGGCGTGGTGGCTGAGTAGATGATAGCTGCTGTGGTGCCACTAATGGTGGTCGATGCGGTGGCACTAATGGTGCTCGCTGTGATGCCTCCTCTAATGGTGGCACTAATGGCCCTTCTGATGGTGGTCGATGTGATGCCTCCTCTGATGGTGGTGCCGCTGATGTCCTCTTACGTACCACATCGGACATCATGCGCCGGGGATGATCAGGTTTCCTCTTCCTTCCCATAATAATCTGCAAGCAATATAACATTAATTAGAAACATAGATAATGGTTTGTCATCAACTATAATATGACATTAATTGAACTAATACAATTACAAAGACAAAGTAAATTAAGAAACTGATGATTAACTACAACCTTGGCCTTAAGTGAATTACTGATGTTGATTAAATATCAACCTATTTGAACATCAACTGTTTCCCCTTCTGCGGCTTCCCTCACCCAACCAACTTCTTCATCACGAAGCATTATATTTTCCAATTGTTGGCTCATATATGGCTCAATTTGTGGATCAGTCGAACTCATATCAAATAAACCTCTTTGAGACATCTTCACCGCCACTTGCCAGTCTGGTTGTAACGGGTCTGCAACATACCAAACTTGCTCTGCTTGGGATGCCAAGATGAAAGGTTCATTAGTAATTCGATCATCTCGATACAACAAATGATTGAAGTTGACTAACGTGAAATTGAAGACATCTTGTATCTTCCCGTGAATGTTGTCAATCCAATCACACTTAAACAACACATGCTTCTTCTCATTGGAATATCGAATCTCAACAATATCTGTCAATTGTCCATAATAGTACACAGACCCGACACGAGGATTCTTGTCTTTCCGACTAGCATAACTTATGGTATCTGCCTTCAAAGCTACACCACAATTTTGTGTGGCTCGACGGTCATCCATGGCCTTTACTCGATACCGAAACCCATTCATTATATACCCGTTGAACCTCCTTGCCAGGTTATGAGGACCATTTGCCAATACAGTAATCTCTTCAGAAAATGTGACATCACTAGTCCTTCGCAAAGTTTGAACCTATTTTAAATAATAAAAATTGTAAAATTTAAAATATAGTTCGACTTAGGTAAATAGAATCTGTAGATTTAAATGCATACATGTTCCTTGAACCAAATGTGAAAAGGTTCAAAATGTTCACGCCGAAGCTGATGATCGTCAACACGAGGCATTGTGACCTTAAGTTCTTCAAGGTGTTTGCTGTGTAAATTGAAATTTTATCAAAAAACAAAATTTGGTTCAAAATTTAATGAAACATAATAAAATATTGAGTGAGTGACATAACTTACTTTATGAATGGTTGAACCGCGGCTGTATTGAATAAGTGTAGACGTCCCCGAACGCATCCGGGAGGGTTAAGTCCCGTTCCGTTCATATTGGGGTTACTACAGTTCAAGGACTCAAATGTCACGGTTCTTAATCTTGAACCAAAGAGTCCAAATCCGGCAAATCGATTTTGAAAACAGATTTTTTTGAAAGAAATGCCAAACATGGACTGCTTTGCCAGATACAGAGTCGCCACCTAAATATTTTTTCAATGGGAAATTTAGGAAACCCTGACTCGGTGCCAAAGGCCACGTGTCCGTCATCACCAAAGTTGCCTCGGCTCGGGAACTTGGGTACGATTGGGGAAGGTCACTTCGTGAGCACCACCGCTCGCCCGGTCAAAGACCGGCCTCTACTAACCATGATATCTGATTTTGAAAACATTGTGTGTTCTTATTCCGGTTATTAGCCTAGATTTACTATGTGATGCACACAGCATACAAGTATAGACTGGGTCGCCTGAATTGGAACAAAACATTTCATGTTTGTTTTTGAAAGATGGTTTGCTACCCGCAGGTAGGCTTAAATTGCAGATTTTGCCACCCTCAGGTGGGCTTAGAAAACATGGTTTTGCCACTATCTAGTGGGCTTAAAACAAACATTTGATGAATTATTCCAATCCAAGTAACACAACCTCCACCTACAGGCATTCAAGGCAGTTATATCACATAAGCACATAGCCTCATGGTAAGCATGCTATTCATGGCAACACTCACACGCATGCAAGGATGCTAAAGCATAAAAACTCACCGAGTACTCCAAGCCAAAACAGAAGCTCATTAGAAATCATGCATGATCCTAAATGTACAGAAATGCCTAATGCAACACATGCAAAGATGCAACTATAGCAGGCTCGGCTATTCTAAACATGGCATATGGAATGCTACAACTAACACGTATTCAATTGGAATTGAAATACAAATACAGTTTGTATGATGCGCCGAGCCCGGTGCGTGCAAAACAGATGAATGATGCAAACATGCTGTCATACTGTATGCTAATTGAAACATGCCCTAATCTAACCATCATAAGCGGGTAAATAAAAGGGAAGAAAGACGTGGGGTTGGAAGACATACATCACACTCACCCACACTTATTACAATTATGCTCTCGCGCAGAGGGTCCGAATAAATATACAGTCCCGAATGAAAGAATAGTACAGTCCAAATAATACAGTCCAAATAATGTACAAATTCCTAATTAATTTACAAATTAACTAAGAAAATAATAAAACTGGCATGCAAGCCAGAGACTGCCTTGATTCTGCTTCGGATGATGGAATGATGCATGTTTGGGTTGCTTTGCGCGGAAATCCACTGGGATGCCCCAATTAGCCTCTGTTTACACCTTTTCTTGAAATGCGCGCCAAGTCCCGAAAATTTGCTAATTCTTGATTTTGCTGCAACAGAGAGCAGGAAAGAGGCATAGCAATGTATTTCACAAATATATGCATGCCTCGATCCTCGTGCCACCAATCACGCATATCGATGCATGATGGCCGAGGAGCCGAATTGCACAACTCAATATAGGATGAATGCATATCAATGCTACAACAAAACCTAACTCCATCACGGATAATCCGGAGCGGCGGTGACTCGGGAATTGAGATACATTCCGTTACTCGGAGTACGAAACGCGCCTCGTTTCCCGTGCCCGGGGTAACTCCTATCCCGAACATGATGCGATATGCATGACATGCATGAAATGCAACTAATATACAATCCTAACATGCACAATGTTATGGAATGGCATACACGCTACACGAGGTAATACACAACCGGGCATACACAATGATGGATGAAATGGCGTACGCAATGCAATAATGGGCTTATACCAACATGAGAGAGCCTCAGCCACACTCACATAAGAGGCCATCAGATGAAAACAAATATCTCGAAATGCGTGCATGCGTGCACGCAAATCGAGGACGGACCCTCAGGCACCAAAATGCCACTCTAATGAGACATGGAAAAGACACGGAATATAGTATGCAAACATGCAAAAATCGTGGCAAGATGAGGGCAAAACAGCCCCGAAACCCGGTAAAACGAAACCCGATGCATGAAATGATCCCAAAATGCGAAACTAGGCACCCGAAAATGACTTGTAGCTATACAATACATGCATAATTTGAATATGATATGAAAAAGCAGAAGCAAGGAAGCCCCAAAACTAGCATTTTTACAGTTCAAAACATGGCCAAACAGCAATCACAAGTAGGGCTAAAATGGCATACAAAAATGGCTCCGCAAGGGAGGCAATGAAACAAGTGATAGATGCAAAGTCCAAACAGAAAAATACCCTTCTACAACACTGAAGAGGGACCAAAAATATGAACATTTACAGTTTATGACATCCCCCAAATCAGTATGAAAGCATGCTCAAAATGCAATGCAAGATTGAGGCCACAAGATGGTATAACATGAAGTAGGCAAAATATACACCAAACAGCCAAGGACCCTTAATGAAACATGACAAGGGGGTCAAAATATGGCCACTTTCAGTTCTGATCATGGCCGAAAACAGAAGCTAGATAAGCCTAAAAAAGCATGCAAAAACAGGGACCAAAGAGGGGTGATGAAGCAAGTGGTACATGGAGGTCCCAAACAAGGTTGAGCCCTTCTACAATGTTGTATAGGGGATCAAAATAGGCCTATTTTCAGTTTATATCAGGCCCCAAAACAGATTACACACATGCTAAAAATACCATGCAAGATATTGGCATACAAGAGGGTATTGAAACAAGTGCCAAATGGGGGGCTCAAACAGGGTTGAGCCCTTCAACAAACATGAAGAATGGCTCAAAAAAATGACCCTTTCAGTTAGGGTCGGAGCCCAAAACAGCAAGCAAAGAGGCTAGAAAAATGGTGCAAAATTGAGCTACAAAAGGGGGAAAATGGCTTACCCTTGAAGACCAATGCCTTTGTTGCTTCTTGGCTTGAGTTTGCTGCCTCTTAGCTGCTGGAAATCCTCTCCTTGCTGCTGGAAATGGAGTGGTGGTGGTGGTGCTTGGTGGTGATGAAGAAATGAGGTTGGAACTTAGGAATTTTGAAGAAAATGAGAGAGATGGAGGGAGATATGATGCAAGAGCTCAAAGAGGTTTTTTCCAACCCTCAAAACAGAGCTGGAGGCTCTGTTATGTAGGAAAGAATGGAGGGGAAATGGAGGGAAAATGTGGAGGGAAAATGGCATCAATTTTCCCTCCAAAAAAAGTTCCCTCCGGATGCAGTTTTTGGAGGGAAAAGAGCACACAGCTGTAAAGTACTCCCTGTAAGGAAGCTGGCCGGCCAGTTATCAAAGTTGCAGGTGGCCGGCCGGCCACCCCCCATGGCCGGCCGGCCAAGGGGCAAAATGGTCCAAAAGAATTTCTGGCCGGCCACCCAAAATTGGTGTCCTCCCAGGTCTTCTCATCACAACCCTGTGGTTCAAAACTGGCAACTGTAAAATAGGAGAAACAACAAGCCATTTTTCAAAGAGGTTCAAAAGTGGACAATGGAATTAATGGCCGGCCATAGACTTTTAGGGTCCTCCCATGTGTGTACAACACAAATATGTAGTTTGGGTTTGAAGAAAATGGCCCTAGGGTGGTCAACATTGGCTCGGAAGTGAGAAAAACGAGCGCCGGAGGGCGCCGGAGGGATATAACTGGTTGCTGAGACAATTGCTGGCCTCCCACCCTTCAGTGACCTTCCTGGTGATAAAACAGAGGTACCTGCCAAAATTGAACGAAAACCGATGCAAAATGAATGCTCGAGGGCCGAAACACGCAGTTCGGGGTCCCGAAAACAGGCCGTTAAGCACTGAAAGTAGCATTCGACCATGAAGTGGGTTTCTTAGGCCTCAGTGTCCCTCAAAAGAGAGTAAATGAGATGCATGCCAAAAATCGGAGCAGTCGGAGATGATTAGGCGGTCCCGAACCGAGGCACACGGTTTGACGGCTCCGAAAATCGGGAACCGGGCTCCGAAATGGGCAAAATGGCCTACGACCACGAAATGTAGCCCACGGCCACTGAGAGATGGTCTACGGGACCTCTGCCTCCCCTCAGGAAAAGAAACAGAGAAAACCGAGTCTGGTTCGCAAACCGAGGTAAGGTACAGAAGAGGGTTCGGAAGTTCGGAGGCAGGGCTCACGGCCGCGACTCTGAGACTTCTGAACGAGCACAATATGCAACATCACCGAGCGCTCCATCGGTGACGTCTGAGTCTTAAGGTCGGTCAAAAATGGGGTGTCTACAATAAGACATACCGATGAGTTTGTACCCAAGAAGTGTTATCAAGATAAAAGCTTGTGATTTCACCAACAACACGACTCAGATTATCATCACCACTGTAGTTCCTCGTGGGTCGATTAGATTTAGTTTCCACATCATTGAGATATTGTGCACAAAAATTCATGCATTCTTCCATAAGATATCCTTTAGCAATTGAACCTTCTGGACGAGCTCTATTACGCACATATTGCTTCAATGTAAGAAGATACCTCTCAATTAGATACATCTATCGAAACTGAATCGCTCCACCCAATAATGCTTCGTCAACTAGATGTATAGGCAAGTGCTCCATTATATCAAAAAAGTAGGAGAGAAATATTTTCTCTAGATGACAAAGTGTTACGGCGATACGATCTTGAATATATTGCAAATCTGTCACACGATTGACTTTGGAACACAATTGTCTAAAGAAATTGCTCAATTCAATCAAAGGTTCAATTACATTCTTCGGTAACGATCTTCGAATGGCCAATGGAATTAGTTGTTGCATCAGAATATGACTATCGTGGCTCTTAAAACCCCCAATACTTCTATCATGTAAGTGCACACGACGCGATATATTGGATGAATACCCGTCGGGAACTCTAACTTCCTTCAATACTTTCAAGAACAAATCTTTCTCATCCTTGGTCATCGTGAATTGTGCCGGTGGTAAATAAGCTTTATTCGACCCTCTTAACTGCAAATGTAGGGGTTTTCTAATATTCATTTCTTGTAAATCACGCCGAGCATTAACACCATCCTTCGTTTTTCCTGCAAGCCCTAATATTGTCCACAACACATTATCACAAACATTCTTCTCTATATGCATCACATCGAGGTTGTGTCTAATTAGATTGTGCCCCCAATATGGCAGTTCATAGAAGATACTCTTTTTCTTCCAGCTATGGGTGCGATGTCCAGCTTTCTCCTTCTCTACTTGTCTCCTATGCCTCTCCTTAAGGTCATCCCTCTTGTATTGGGTTAAAATACCCTCAGATTCTAATTGTAGCAGCATCTCAATTCCAGACAACATTTTGGTTTGAATCTGACTTCCCGACTACCATCAAATGATACTTTATCCTTTCGGAATTTATGGCCATTAGGTAAAAATCTGCGATGACCCAAGTATGATTGTTTCCTACTATGCTTCAACCAACACGATGTAGTTTCTCTATTGCAACAAGGACATGCATATTCGCCTTTAGTACTCCATCCTGACAAGTTTGCATATGCAGGAAAATCACTAATTGTCCACAGTAAAGCTGCATGCATTTGAAACATTTGATTTGTTGATGCATCAAATGTGGAGACACCGTCATTCCATAGTTCTTTCAACTCCTCAATCAACGGTTGCATATACACATCAATCTTGTCACTAGGTCCTTTTGGGCCGTCAATAAGCACAGATAAAATTAGAAATGGTTGTTTCATGCACATCCATGGCGGCAAGTTGTATGGAATGAGTACAACAGGCCAAGTGCTATGAACTATGTTTATCGTCCTGAATGGGTTAAAACCATCAGATGCTAAGCCAAGCCTTACACTTCGGCAATCATTACTAAAGTCAATATTCCGACGATCAAAATCTTTCCATGCAAGGGAGTCTGCAGGATGCCTAAAGACACCGTCATTAGTTCGTTCCTCTGTATGCCATCTCATTAACTTAGCCGTCTTGGATGACATAAACAGCCTCTGCAACCTTGGCTTTAAAGGAAAATACCTCATTTGTTTTGCAGCTATTTGTTTGCCACCGTTGTGAGGACCATTTGAACCACCATCACCATTTGATTTCCATCTTGAACTGTTGCATATGACACATTTATCAAGATTGGCGTCCTCGTTTCGAAACAACATGCAACTGTTGGGACATGCATCCTATGTCTCATATGTGAAGCCCAAATCTGTTGTGACCTTTTGAGCTTTATAATATGAGTCCAGAAGTTTCACACCCAACGGGAACGCCTCATTCAATAACTCAAGCAACATGTCAACAGACTTGTTTGTCCACTGATTAAGCACCTTCAAATGTAGAAGCCGAACAATGAATGACAAAGATGTGAACTTCTGACAACCCGGATACAATTCACTTTGTGCATCTTGAAGAAGTTTGAAATAGTTTGCAGTCTCTGCATTTGGACCGAGCTGGGGTTCAGATGCATGGGGATCAGTGCTCTGTGCTTCATTATCGTCAACACTTGTACCGGCATGTGGATTTCCCACAGCCCCTTGTATCATTCCAACCATATCGTCGCCAATGTCTAAATTAGCCAATGTTTCATTCCCTCGATTAGCATGCAGAGATATGTAAGATTCCCCATGATTAATCCAATGTTTGTACTTTTTTTAAAAAAACCATTCAAAATCAGATGCTTCCGTACACCCTCTCGCACAAGATGGTATCGATTCTCACATTTCTACACGGACAACTAATCATCGAACCTTCAACCCTATTGGTGTAGGCAAACACAAGGAATTGATCAATCCCATTAATGTATTCCCTCGACATCCTATTTGGCAAATCAATCCAACTCTTATCCATCATTTGTACTTCCCTTATATGTGTTTCCCACTATTAATTTGCTTCAGGCAAACTTACTGGGAGATATACATCTCACATACAAAACAAATATACCCTAGAAAAAAATATAATTACAACAAATGTAAGAGTCATAATGAGATGTAAGGGTAAAAATATAATTACAAGACATAATATCACATATTAATTTATCACCGCATTATTGCAATAAGTTGATTGAGCTAAAACTATATCCAGACTTTGATCTGGTCATGATAAGACAAGATGCAAACAGATAAAATACAAAACAATGCCACTGCTAAAATCATAACTTTTAGGCTTTACCCACATTGTTCCCTCTCACATAGGTGGACCCCATATGAGAAAGGAGGCTGTGGAATCTGGATGCAGCCATAACGGTTGTGGATTTAGCAATCTCCTAAACACTACTAAAGAAGTGCATCATTCTCATGGCACCTTTACTGGCCAGACAAAGATTAATATAAACAAATATGATGGAAACAAATATGACTGGCACTTTGTCTTCAGATATGTTTAGATCGCTCACTTCATTTAAATTTTCGTATCTTCTCCATGTTCTTTTTCTTTCCTTTTACAAATCCAAGAACCAAACAAAACACAAAATAAATATTTTATGGGAAATTACACAAATAACCCATGGTTTTGTCTAATCACAAATTAAACTTTTAATTTTTAATTTTCTCAACTAAAACCCTGCACTTTATAAACTATATCTATGTCGACACTCTGTCCATTTCTGTCTAGGTGTCTAACAGAGCAAAAAATGCATAGGACACATGGCACGCCTCCCCTATTCCCTGGCATAATTTTTATTCAAATATATATGATGTGATACCATTTACAACAGAGGAAGCAAACTAAAGGCCAAAAGCATACCACTTAATTAAAAATAAACTACTAGTTATTAATTCAATTTGGAAATATTAAAAAGAAGATATGGACCAATAATAATAATAAATTCACCAAACTAATTTTTATTATGAGAGTTTGGCACATCTTTTAGACATAATTGTGCTAAACTTTACCTTTAAAACTATATATATATATATATATATAGGGACTTCAAAAAGAGGGATGTATAATAAATCTAACTAACCATGATTGAAAAAAATTACAAAGATACCAGCCTGTGTCAATGTGTGTGGCCTTCAATTTCACTTTCACTTTCATCATTTTTCCCATATGGTCTGTTCAATCAATAATCCCCCCCCCCCCCCCCCCAACCAATCAATTCATTCAAGCCTAACTCTCACAAGCAACCAATAACCTTTTATTTATTTTTTTCTTTTTCTTTTTCATGTGGGAAAAAGTCAGATTAAGATGAGAATCTCTTCAAGCAAAACCAAAATACTGTTCCACTCTCTCTGTCTCTCTCTACACAAATTTTGATGAAATACCAAACTTTGGCAGACACTCCCCTCTATCAATTGATGATGAGGACTATTAATTAATATTAATATTTTACAGTACAAAAATGTTAAAAATTGATAATTTTGCTCCAATATTTATATCATTTTTCCAGCACAACCATCACCTCATATTTGTAACCCCTCTTCAATTTTTATAAAATACATCTAACTGTTAATAGAAATGTCAAAATTTATACTAATTTGACACTAAAAATAATGATGCTAAAATTAGACAATTTGAATGACAACTCCATTAAAGCACAAAACTGTTATAATGCAAGTATGATAACTCAAAACAGCAGCAACACAATAATATGAATTGCATCTACAGAGAAACTATCAGAAAGAGACCAACCTGATATGTTCGCAGCCAATTCTTCTTCTTTTTTTAAAATGGAGGACGGGTTTGACTATACAACCTGATATGTTCAGAAAGCATATTTTGAATTACAAGCATGAACACGTCAATCACAATTTAAGAACAAAATTGTTCTTAAATCATACAATGATACCTACACTCTCTTTTTCATGTTTAAGAAATTCACAGGAGATGGAATGAGAAGGAATGCACTGACCTTTATGAATGGCCGTTCACAGTCGCTCACAGTCGCTCGTCACTCGTCGTTCACAGTCGCTGCTGCTCGTCACTCCGGCGAAGGCCGTCGTTCACCCTCGTCGGTCACAGGAGATGGAACAAAATTGAGATTTTTGATTTTGAATGATTTTGATTTGAGGATTTCGGGGATTTTGGTTCTACTAACAGTTAGGGATTGGGATTTTGGAGATTTTAGGGATTTCGGTTTGAGCAATTTAGGAATGATTGAGGCGGAATGATTTTAGGGTCCTCGAATTCAAGTTTCGGTTTGAGCAATTTAGGAACCAATTTCGGTTTGAGGGATTTCGATTTTAGGGATTTTGGAGATTTGAGGAATTTAGGACTTTGACCGCGAAATGGGATACAACAAGCGGGATACCAAATTTTATTTATTTGCGACGGTATATTTTAACCGTCGCAAATGAGCGTAATTACCAAATGAAACGACGTCGTTTTACCAGAGTTTTTTGCGATGGGCTTCTGCCGTCACAGATGGTCCACCATTTGCGATAGTAACATCTTACCGTCGCTAATAAGACATTTTTTGCGACGGTATACCGTGCGTCGCCAATGTTTCTGCAAATTTCTTTTTACAATCTTTAGCGACGGAATACGCCTCGTCGCAAAAGTCCATGTTTCTCGACGGTAGATACACGCCGTCGCAAAATCCTTTTTTGGCGACGGCAAATATATACCATCGCAAAAAATTATTTTTTTGGCGACGACAACTATATCCCGTCGCAAAAAACCCCTTTTTGCGACGGTAGTCACCCCATCGCAAAAACCTCCGTGTTATTAGCTAGGTTTTCTTGTAGTGCTTGCAGACTAACATCAACAATGGGATGTCGGAACGGCGAGAAGAGCCTGTTACCATAAAACAGTTCCAGGATCTGAAACCCACCACATTTACCGGCGATCCAGACCCAATGGTAGCAAACGCTTGGGTTAAAGACATGGAAAAGATTTTTTGTGCCCTACCCTGCACCGAAAGACAGAAGGTAACTTTCGCCACTTTCACTTTCAAAGATAATGCACAAAAATGGTGGCTTCTCACTCTGGAGAAAGAAGAAATTGCGACTTAGGCAAGATTCTTGGAAGTATTTTAAAAAATACTTCCCAGATTCATTGTAGGAACAAAAGGCATCAGAATTCATATATCTAAAGTAAGAAATCATGATGGTGGCCGAATACGAGAGCAAGTTCACACAACTGCTCGGTTTGCGACATACGTCATCCCCACCGAAACTCGAAAAGCAAGAAAATTTGAAGCAGGATTGGATACTAAAATTAAAGATAGGCTCGAGGTTTTGAAACTGCTAACCTATGCGAGAAGTGGTAGACCGGGCATACATTGCAGAAAAGGGATTAAAGCCTCGCATTCCAGGGAACCAAGCCAAAAGAAGCGATTCTGGGAAAGAGACAATAGAAGATCCGGTGTTGCGCCCCCTAAAAAGGTGAACACGAGCACAAACCAGTTCAGGAAATCAAGGTCCTACCAACCCCCGAGGTGGCACTATTCTAATTTGTCCTACTTGTGAGAAGGCTTATTGGGAACAATGCCATCGAGACACAGGAGCATGCTTTAAATGCGGTCAAGTAGGCCACTTGCTGAGGGACTGTCCAAAGCTAACTAATTCTACAGCCAGCCCTTCTAGCCTAGTCAGAGAACCCGTAGGACCTGGAGGAGAGATGAAGTACCAAAAAGGCCAAGGAAGGGCTTTTGTCTTGGTACCTGGAAAACCAGAAGTTACTGAAAACGTTGTGTCAGGTACACTTTCTGTCTGTGGTCATTTAGCTTATGTCCTCATTGACTCTGAGTCAACTCATTCTTTTGTTGCACCACATTTTGCTGCCAAGCTGGCATCAATACCCGAACCCTTAGGATATATATTGTCTGTGTCTTTTCCTTCTGGTAATTCCGTCCTTGGTGCTGATGTATACAAATCTTGTGCTATATCCCTAAAAGGCAAAACCTTATACGTAGACTTGATTCCCCTCCGCATTGAAAACTTTGATGTGATCTTAGGTATGGATTAGCTGGCTGCCAACCACGCCTCTATTGATTGTAAAGCCAAAAAGGTCTCCTTCAGGTTACCAAACCAACCCGAGCTTGTCTTTGATAGGACTGGAGTTTCCAACCCTCCCTGTATTATATCTTTCATGACAGCCTAATGACTTTTTAAGAAAGGGTTGTTGTAGTTATATCTATTATGTGATCGATACACAAAAAGAGACCCCCACCGTTAATGCAATCCCCATAGTTCGAGAATTCCCGGATATCTTTCTTGAAGATCTACTTGGTATCCCGGTTGATCGGAAAATCGAATTCACCATTGAAACCCAACCTGGCACATAACCAATATCAAAAGCTTCTTATCGCATATCGATGACAGAATTGAAAGAGCTGAAGACTCAACTCCAAGAACTATTAGACAAAGGCTTCATTCGACCTAGTACCTCACCCTGGAGAGCTCCAATATTGTTCGTAAAGAAAAAAGATGGCACGATGAGATTATGCATCGATTACCGGGAGCTGAACAAGGTCACCATCAAGAATCGATACCCTCTTCCACGAATCGATGACTTGTTCGATCAACTTCAAGGCGCCCAAGTATTCTAAAAAATTGACTTGCAATCTGGCTATCACCAACTAAAAGTCAAAATAGAAAGCATCGAAAAGACTACCTTTAGAACCCGTTACGGGCACTACGAGTTTCTTTTCATGTCTTTTGGCGTCACAAATGCTCCAGCAGCCTTTATGGACCTCATGAACCGAGTGTTCAAACTCTATCTTGATGAGTTCGTCATCGTCTTCATTGACAACATCCTCATATACTCCAAGTCACCAGAGGCCCATGAGCAACACTTGTGAACGGTTCTACAAACACTACGTGATCACAAACTTTATGCCAAGTTGAAGAAATGATGCAATGACTTCTAGATCACTAGTGTACACTTTCTCGGTCACGTCATTAACAAATATGGCATCTCGGTTGACCCCCAAAAAGTTGCAGCAATCGTGGACTAGCCACGACCTACTAATGTGTCAGAAATTCGAAATTTCTTGGGTCTAGTTGGTTCTTATTGATGCTTCATGCAAGATTTCTCAAAAATAACATCACCTTTGACCCAGCTAACTCCGAAGAACACACCCTTTAAATGGACTGACAAACAAGAGCGTTGCTTTCAAGAATTAAAAAGTCAACTTGTGTCAGCTCCTATACTAGCACTCCCTACAGGAGCAGATGGGTTCGTAATTTATAGTGATGTCTCATACAATGGTTTGGGTTGCGTTCTCATGCAAAATGGAAAAGTCATTGCTTATGCCTCACGCCAACTAAAGACTCATGAGAAGAATTACCCAACACATGATCTGGAATTGGCTACGGTGATCTTTCCCCTCAAAATTTGGTGTCATTATCTCTACGGTGTAACCTGCGAGATTTACACTGATCACAGAAGTCTTAAATATCTGTTCACACAGAAGGAACTGAATATGAGACAACGGCAGTGGCTAGAATTTATGAAAGACTATGATGTAGAAATCTATCACCATCTAGGCAAAGCTAACGTGGTAGCAGACGCACTGAGTCGAAAGACGACCAGAGGTTTGGCATGTACTCTCATTTCCTGCAAGATCAATGGGCTGCTCGCCAACATAACCATGAAACCTACATTGATTGAAGAAATTAAAGCGCGCCAATGGGAAGATAAACTTTTAAAGAAAAAGTACGAAGAAGAAAGGAGTACGCCTGATCCTGATTTCACTATAATGTAACATGCCCGGGAGGTACCCGCGCGCGTTAAACAGTTCGGACTCCCGAGATCTCTTTGATCTCAATGTTCACGAGTGCAATGTGAAACGTAGATGAAAGTCCAGATTTGGCAACTTTTATTGAAAATCCATTTTATTGCAATTTTGTTAAAAATGGACTGCGTCATCAGAACTCAGAGTCGCCACCTAATATTTTGGGAAATTAGGAAACCCATGACTCGGTGCCAAAGGCCACTGTTCGTCGTAACCAAGGATGCTTGGCTCGGAACCTTAGGTATGAGAGGGGAAGGTCAATAATGAGCACCCCGCTCACCCGATCAAAAGATCGGCCTCTACTAAACCATGATATGACTTTTATTTTCTTTATATGTTCATATTCTGATTATTTAGTAAATCCTAAAATTTACTATGTGAAGCATACAAGTATAGACTAGTTTGCTCAAATTGGAACAATTCAACTTCATGTTTGCTTTCCGAAAAGAGTTTGAATTTGCCACTTGACAAAGTGGGCTTAAGACGTACATTTATTGAATTATTCCAATTCAGGCAACAAGCCTTCATCCACCGGCATTCAAACAGTTTATCATTTAATCAAATAGCCACATGGTAGGATGCTAAACATAATAAGAAAATCACACACAAATGAGATGCTAAAGCATAAAAACTTACAGATTGACCGACGTCCCTCGAACATCTACAAAACAAAAGTTAGTAAAATATGCATGATCTTATATACAGAATCCTAATGCAATTCACTCATGAGATGCACTAAAGATTTGGCTTCTAGAATATGGCATGCGAATCATCTCAAAACATACGATAGCACACAGAATCATGGGATAATGAATGAAAGCATAAAGATGCAAATTTAGCCAAATCTTATGCATGGAACATGGATGTAAAGCAGGGATATGCATGACATGTCAACATATATACATACACACAGTTAGGGAAAGCGATAAAGAACGGGATAGAAAGAAGCGGGGTGAGGGAATTATTACAACACCTTAAATATTACAGATCCGAATGAGGGAGAGAGGAGAGAAAAATAAAATAAAAATAAAACCTCACAACACTCAAAATAAAAATAAAATAAAGAACTGCATCACTGGCGCATTCCACTCCTTTTCGCATGTCCCGGGCTCCGCGACACCACATGATTCACATTTTTCAGATTCAAACGGTATGAGTAACCAAGGAACGGATTTGAAATCTGATTAGCATGACTTATAGGGAAATCACTATTGGATGATGTGCAAATTTCCTGGGAGTGTAGAGAGAGAAGAGAGAGAGAGTTGGGTTGTGTAGTGGTGCTGGGTCTCTAGAGAGAGAGAGTGCCGTGTGCATGGGTGTGTGTTCTCTTCTTTCTCTCTCTACCCGTGTGTGCATGTGTGTGTGAGAGTGTTGGGTGGGTGCTCTCTCCTTTCTCTCTCTACCCGTGTGTGCATGTGGGTGTGCATATGGGTTGCTGCCGGGTGTGTGTGTTGTGTGTCATGTGTATGAGCCTCTTGAGTGTGTCATGTGTGCATGTGTCTATGGCAGTGTCTATCTTGGGTGTCAGTGTGTGGGTTGTGGGTTTGGTGTGTCATCGGGGAGAGAGAGAGAGGTGCCGAGATGGTGTGGTGTCCATGGGTGTGTGATGCCGTGTGTGTGGCGTGTTGAGTGTGTGCAGTGTGTGAGTGGTGTGTTGAGTGTGTGCAGTGTGTATGTGTTGGGTGAAGGGCATGCGAGAGGGAGAAGAGAGAGGTGCCGTGTGAGGGTGTGTGGGTGTGTGCTACCGTGGTGGTGTGTTGTGTTGTGTTGGGTTGGTCGGGTGTGAGTGTGTGCATGGTTGAGGTGAGGTGAGTTGTGGATGGAGCGAAGGAGAGGATGGCAGGGTTGTGGTGCTGTGTTGTGAGAGCCGTGGGTGATGGTGGTCTATCAGTCCGTGAGCTGCTGGGTCTGTGGTGGTGTGAGAGGTGGTGTGTCAAGGTGGGTGTGCCGGGTTGGTGTGGTGATATCCCCTCCTCCTCTCTCCAAGCCGAGAGAGAGAGAGAGAGATTAGTGCATGTCTTTTCTTTTTTGTGTCCGCCCTCTCCCTTCCAAAACAGTGTGTCTTCTGCTCTTTTTATTTTCAAAATCCCGAACCCACTCACCCCATGTGCTGTATGTGCTGTCTTTGAGTGTATGTGGGTGTTTGAGTGGAATCTTAGAGAGAGGGCCCTCTGAATTGGGTGTCTCCATTCTTCTCTCCCCCCTGTGCATGCATGTGTCTCCTCTTTTTCTTTTCTTTTTATTTCTTCTCACCTGCCGTGAGTGCTGTATGTCTCCTCTTTTTTTTATTTTTAATGATCCAACCATCCCACTTCACCCACTCCCTCACATCACTCATTACAAAACATTATGATTATATTCTCTACCACCACCGTCCCATTTCTTTATTTTCTATTTTTTTATTTTTTTTTATCTATATATATTTTTTTGTTTTTAATTTAGTTCTCAATTAAGATATGCACACACCTAATTTAATCTGTACACACATAAACACTACAAATTAACAAAAATACGAGTGATGGCCAAAATGGGTGAGGTTTGGAATTAAAACTTCAATTTGATTTTTTTGGTGAGGGTAGTCAAAATAAAATGCCCGAGTCTTAGGGCGGTCAAAATGGGGAATGGGGTCGTGTCTACAGTTGCCCTCTTGACAGAGCTCGAAGTCATGAAATGACGTGAGTGAATGTCAAAGCCAGAAGACGACCCTTTTGACAAGGCCGTAAGACTTGGCAATCACACAAAAGGCAATGCATGTACAAGCCAGATGTAATGCAAGTGGTTGAACCCGAAGGTTCCTACGTATCCCTTGCAAGGAATCAAACCAGCGTAGTTCAGGGGCAGAATGCAAATGATATACACAAATGCAGTTTGAAAGTTGGACTTACACGCTTCGCGAAGCCGGTTTGAAAGTTGGACTTATACGCCTTACGCGAAGCCGATTTGAAAGTTGGACTTATACGCCTTACGCGAAGCCGGTTTGATTGAAGTGGACTTACGCCTTACGCGAAGCCGGTTTGAAAGTTGGACTTATACGCCTTACGCGAAGCGGTTTGAAAGTTGGACTTATACGCCTTACGCGAAGCCGGGTTTGAAAGTTGGACTTATACGCCTTACGCGAAGCCGGTTTGAAAGTTGGACTTATACGCCTTACGCGAAGCCGGTTTGAAAGTTGGACTTATACGCCTTACGCGAAGCCGGGGTTTGGATTATGCAATGCAATACAATGTCATTGGAATACTGGCTATGTTTGCAACTTTCCTATTCTCCAACAGGGTGACAGACTAGGTTGGTTCAGTCTCCAGAGTTGAGGCGCATACAAGCTATCTCAACCTATGGGGCTACATACAGATTTCAAGCCGGGGATACACCCCTGGGTATTTAAACAGGCTTTGTCTCGGAAATCCCCGAACCTTTTGCGTTCTAGGCATCGCCATTCGAACTCTAGTTTCCACCGTCTCAATTGATCTCCTAGGAACTCATTACAAACACAGTCAGGTGACTATTTCAGACCGATTGAAGTCGTTCGGGCACGACAAACACCAAAGGAATTACACCTTTAGAGGATTTAAGGTCTCCTAGACCCGGGAGAGTGTACAAGATAGCGCGATGCGCAAGGTAGCGCGATTGAAATTGATGTACAAAGCAGTGCGGTGCCCAAAGCAGGGCGATTGAATGGCCTAACCAACAGGCGTATCTCAACGTATTTTTATACGGAGAGAGGGAAGGTTAGGGCGATTGAAATTGATGCACAAAGCAGTGCGGTGCCCAAAGCAGGGCAATTGAATGGCCTAACCAACAGGCGTATCTCAACGTATTTTTATACGGAGAGAGGGAAGGTTAGAGCGATTGAAATTGATGCACAAAGCAGTGCGGTGCCCAAAGCAGGGCGATTGAATGACCTAACCAACAGGCGTATCTCAACGTATTTTTATACGGAGAGAGGGAAGGTTAGGGCGATTGAAATTGATGCACAAAGCAGTGCGGTGCCCAAGGCAGGGCGATTGAAGGCCTAACCAACAGGCGTATCTCAACGTATTTTTATACGGAGAGAGGGAAGGTTAGAGCGATTGAAATTGATGCACAAAGCAATGCGGTGCCCAAAGCAGGGCGATTGAATGACCTAACCAACAGGCGTATCTCAACGTATTTTTATACGGAAAGAGGGAAGGTTAGGGCGATTGAAATTGATGCACAAAGCAGTGCGGTGGCCAAAGCAGGGCGATTGAATGACCTAACCAACAGGCGTATCTCAACGTATTTTTATACAGAGAGAGGGAAGGTTAGGGCGATTGAAATTGATGCACAAAGCAGTGCGGTGCCCAAAGCAGGGCGATTGAATGACCTAACCAACAGGCGTATCTCAACGTATTTTTATACGGAGAGAGGGAAGGTTAGGGCGATTGAAATTGATGCACAAAGCAGTGCGGTGCCCAAAGCAGGGCGATTGAATGACCTAATCAACAGGCGTATCTCAATGTATTTTTATACGGAGAGAGGGAAAGTTAGGGCGATTGAAATTGATGCACAAAGCAGTGCGGTGCCCAAAGCAAGGCGATTGAATGACCTAACCAACAGGCGTATCTCAACGTATTTTTATACGGAGAGAGGGAAGGTTAGGGCGATTGAAATTGATGCACAAAGCAGTGCGGTGCCCAAAGCAGGGCGATTGAATGACCTAACCAACAGGCGTATCTCAACGTATTTTTATACGGAGAGAGGGAAGGTTAGGGCGATTGAAATTGATATGCACAAGATAATGCGATGGAATTGAAATTGAAATTTGAGTGGTAGGTGCACGAAGTGAGATTATTGTGCGATAGATGCACAGAATGAAAGAATGAATTGTATGTTCGAACCAAATACCGTATATATATACCATGTATGAACAAAATACATACGAATACGGCAATATACACAGACAAATAACAGACTTATACACAGACACAGACATATACAGTATATATACACGTATATATAACACAGACATATACGGACCTATACACAAATATATATGGATATATACACAGACATAGAATATTCCGTTTGCAACTGTCAGCGGGAAGATGCCGTTACTGAGAAGGCATATTCTGTTGCTGACGTCAGCACACGTACGCAAAACACGCAAAAAGAAAGGAAAAACACAAAATGCATGGATGTGGGGATATGGGGTTTCGAACCCCTGACCTCAAGCTCGGCCTCCGAGTCCTTAGCCACCGAGCTACGTCACTCTTGTGACAAAATATACAAACAAATATATATATATACTATACAAGACATATATATATATATACATAAAACTAAAACAAACCAAAAGAAACACTCAATGTGGGGTTCGAACCCCTGACCTCAGGCTCAGCCTCTCACTCTTCAACCACTGGGCCTAACCACTGAACCCAAGCCACACCTGTGACCCAAATGTTCAAACAAATATATATATATATATATATAAGACATATTTATACATAAAACGAAAACAAAACAAAAGAAACACTCAATGTAGGGTTCGAACCCCTGACCTCGGGCTTAGGCTTTCACTCTTCAATCACTGGGCCAAACCACTGAACCCAAGCCACACCTGTGACCCAAATGTTCAAACAAAAATATATAATACATAGATACACAATACATATACATATATATATATACAACTCTCCCGCCTCTCCTATTTTTGTCTCACTCTCCCTTCCTATTTTTGTCTCACTCTCTCTTCCTTCATCTTCTTCGAGCGTCGTGTCTATCGCGCGATTTCAAC
The DNA here is from genome assembly GCA_030407325.1 of Camellia japonica. Classification (NCBI taxonomy): domain Eukaryota; kingdom Viridiplantae; phylum Streptophyta; class Magnoliopsida; order Ericales; family Theaceae; genus Camellia; species Camellia japonica. The sequence goes on from JAPPVO010000017.1 coordinate 36,163,150, forward strand.
AATCGCGGCGCCTGACCGACAGGCTATCCAATCCTGCCTCGATTGTCAATGATCGTCTCGAGCCTTCCTCCTTCTTTGTCTTCTTCTTTGGTTTCATCTCTTCTTAAGTTGAGGCCTGCGAAAGAGAGAGGCAGAGCAAAAGCCTGCAAACTTTCTCTGCCACCACTCTGCAACCTCTTTCTTTTGCATTACTCTTCTCTGCCATGGCCTCTTCACAAGGTTCTCTCACTTTTCCCAGACCTGAACGAGTCCACGATAGAGATGACCAATTCTGACTCCCCTGAACCTCAACCACGAGCTCCTCCTCCTCCTGTTTTTAACTTTCCAGCGATGTCAGTTGAACAAATCATGGCGGCACAGTCTGACATCGAAGCAAACTCGTATACGCTGAGGTCATGTGTGGAGACCGTGACTGCGGTCTCCAACTTGTCCTGGCGACTGCAGAACAGAAAGTGTGAAGTGCATCGATTGAATGCACAACTTTCTTTACTTCAACATATGTACAAAGATTCTCGAGGGGAAGTTAGTGCGCTGAAGAAGCAGAACAAAGAGCTAAAATGACTGACGACCTCTGTGACTCGATTCGGAGTTCCTTCGCACAACCAATTTGATGGCCGGCGAGGAATAATCTTTTGGAAGCTCTGCCAAGGCCGAGGCAGAGTCTTCAAAAGCTCCGAAGGAGTAAAGACGGAAGCGAGGCAGCTGATGGTAAAGTCAGGCAATGAAGTTGTGTGCAAATAAAGCTGGTTGCAATCTTCGCCGCCGGCCTGCTGCTGGAGAAGAAAGAAGAAAAAGATCCATCTCTCTCTCTCTCTTTGTTTTGTTTTGTTTTTTTTTTTTTTTTTTTTTTTTTTTTTGTTTGTTTTTTTTTTTTGTGTCTCTGTGATCGGGGATGCCCCCCTGACTGCAATAAAATCAGTTTAGTTTTTGCACATCAATGGCGTGACTGGCATATCACTTTGAATTTGAAAACATTTTTGTTTGATTGAATTTGAGAGTGATTGCAATTTGAACTCTGAATTGGACATTGATCCACACTGACCTGAATAAAAATAACACTGACTCAACATGAGAAAAACGAAGCCAAAATAATCCAAACACACTTCTATACACGGACTGGTATAAATACACCGACTCAACGTAAGAAAAACGAAGCCAAACTAATCCAAACACACTTCTATACACTGACTGGTATAAATACACCGACTGGTATAAATATACTGACTGGTATGAAAGGAACACACTTATATACACTGATTAGTATGAATACCCTGACTGGTATAAATACACGAACTGGTATGAAGACACACTGATATACATTGATTGGTATGAATACCCTGACTGGTATAAATACACACTTATATACACTGAGGAGTTGACTCGAGTGGTGGAGAAGACAGAATCACTAACTCAACTATGCCCCTAATTCATTGCCTTGATTTTTTTTTCTTGATTTTTTTTGTAAAATGTTTTGATCAACATGAGAGTTAGATTAGCATACTTATTCCATTTTCTGTTTCAAATCATGTAAGCTAAACTGTGAGCACTGAAAATTTTCCCTTTCAAATCCAAAGAATGGTCCAAGTTTTGCAAAAATGGAACGATTTCGAGAAAAATTAGTCAGCTTCATTCAAATTAATCAAAACCTATTTTTGCAAATGGCCACTACTCAACTAACATGGAATCAACCATCGGGGTGCATAGTCCCAAACCATAACCGAACCGAGCCGATCCAAATCGAATGAAACCGAGCAAAATCGGACCGAACCGAACCGAACCGAACCGCCGAACCGAACCGAACTAAACCAAGTTGAATCGAACCAACTGAACTGAGTAGAACGAAGATACACCAATCAAACACAGATAGGACAACCAAGTCGACTAAAGACACACCAAGCAAACATGGACAAGATGAATGAGTTGAAAAATTATTAGGGCCGAACTTCGAGATGAAGCTACCTACGTATCCCAAAGATAGGAATCAGGCCATCGTAGTTCGGGCTGAGGTTCACTCGGGTATTGGCACTCTCTTTTTGTGCTCTAACTTTTGCCAAAGCCGCCCTTTCGGGTTTTCAACCTTGCGAGCTTTTCATTTTTTCTATTTTTGTTTTTCATTTTGTTCATTTTATATTTTATTTCTTTTGAATTTCTATATTTTTTTTTTTTTTTGGTTTTTCTGCTCACTTTTGCCTGGGTTGCCCTTCCGGGTTTGCAACCCAGCGAGCCTCTCAAGGGTTACTTTCATTTTAACTTGTCCATGTTGATTGGGGAATCTCTAAGCCAACTATGAGAACAACTACTACACTTGACCAGTAGATATGATGATGTAGGGACTAGGTTGAATTGGGTCCGAATTTGCCCCTAGTGTTGCCTCTAGTGTAGTGGATAGGAACTCGACTGTCCTTCAATAATAAAATTCATTCTCTCAAATTCTGGGTTTGGCCTTTCTTGGCGGTCTTCATTGGGAAACGATTCAGTTTTAACTCTTTGATCACATCCAACCTTTTGCCCCTAGTTCAAGGGCTGCTTCAAATCTAAATCACATCCGACCTTCTTGCCCCTAGTTCAAGGGTTGCTTTCAATCTGAATCACTGGCCCTGCATAGTTTTGGCTAAGGTTCACTCGGGTATTGACACTCTCCTTTTATGCTCTAACTTTTGCCAAAGCCGCCCTTTCGGGTTTTCAACCTTGCGAGCTTTTCATTTTTCTTTTTATTTTTCTTTTTTTTTTGTGCTCTAACTTTTGCCTGGGTCGCCCTTCCGGGTTTTCGGCCCAGCGAGCCTCTCAAGGGTGGTACCTTATTGCCCCTAGTTCAAGGGCTGCCTCCACTTCAACTATGCAAGCCTTTTACTTTTGCCCCAGTTCAAGGGTTGTTTCAAATCGAAATCATATTCTCCCTTATTGCCCCTAGTGGAAGGGCTGTCTCCATTTAAATCACATCATTGCCCCTAGTTCAAGGGCTATTTCCATTTGAATCTTATTCGACCTTATTGCCCCTAGTTGAAGGGCTGTCTCCATTTGAATCACATCATTGCCCCTAGTTCAAGGGCTGTTTCCAATTTGGCTATGCAAGCCTTACACTTTGGTTGATCATTGAATACTTCGAATCATGATTTGAAAGCTAAGGAGCTAAGGAGGTCGGACCTTGAGTCAAGAGGGACCCTATGCTGTATAATCAATTCCACGCATGTTTTCGTAGGACCACGCAAAAACAGTTTTTGAAATCTTTTCACAAAGTGACTAATCACTCGTACTCTTATGAAGACAAGATAGAACCAATTTGGACCAAGCCAGGATCCTTCTCAGTACCCACATTAACAAAAATGATTTTATTCATCAAAGGCTTAGCACACCTCTCTTCCTCTCAATTGATCAAAATTTGCAAATCCCGAAGAAATTCTTCCTCTTCGTTTTTATCAGAGTTTTGGAAAAAGTTTTGAAAAACTTTGGTCAATGCAATGATTTAAAGGCACAGAAAAGTAGGCAGACTCTATGTCATGTTTTTTTATATTTTTCTGTTTATTGAAAAGAGACTATGACTCAGTAATGACAACAGACTCAAAAGAAAATGACAAAGACGACCTAGACAGGACAGAAATGTCGAGGTTAGTACTATCGAAATCAACAGACTCTGACTCACTAGAATGACTCGAGTCTGATCCCAACTCTACAAACTTGGTGGGATCAAACTTAGACTCAATACTCAATTCAGAATTCAGAATAAAACCATTCTCAAATTGCCAGTCAAAGTGCGGGCCAGCCACAACACTCAAAATAAAGCCCGCTCAATCAACAGGTGGTCACTCCCCAATCACAGAGATGGTCGGATACCCTACAAGTTCTATTTATTTACAATGGTTGACTTTGTGGATATCGACATTTTTTTTTTTTTTTTTTTTGATTTTTTTTTTTTTGATTTTTTTGATTTTATGTTTTTGTTATTTTTTTGTTTTGAAATGATGGTGCTAAACTGAACAACTTGAACCACTCATTCGAATTTGAGAACCCCTGTATAGATCCAATACATTGCACATAAAGCAGGAAAGAGAACAAACACCCCTATGGAGGGTAGGGTTATCCTGTCCTAGCTTGAAATGATCTAGGGTTTTACTATTCAAACAAGTGGTATCACACATCCTAGAAATGGGAAAGCATCCTGTCCTAATTTGAAAGGTACTATAGCTCACTATATGTACAAGGTTAGCTCTACTCTAAGGGTTAAAGTCAAGGTGACGTTACCAAAGAGTCCTTTGGGTCATAACCAATAAAGATCCCAGGAAATCAGAAGAGTCAAATAGCCTCTCTTCAGAGTCTGAGAACCTTAGATAGCAAAGCTAGATAGCAGGGCTACATAGCAAAGCTACCCTTTTGACAAATCTCAAAAGGTTATAACACAAGGCCTCTAAAGTATCGTAAAAATAGGTGTAGTGTCACAAAAAGCTTGCCTGTGCTCCCACCAGTATCTGGGCAACACAGGAACTTTAAGTGCACCAATGCATGCAATGCAATAAACATATAATTGAAAATAAAAGTCATATCATGGAGTTCGAGTCAAGGTTTCATAAAATCCCCAGCAGAGTCGCCAGAAACTGTAACATGCCCGGGAGGTACCCGCGCGCGTTAAACAGTTCGGACTCCCGAGATCTCTTTGATCTCAATGTTTCACGAGTGCAATGTGAAACGTAGATGAAAGTCCAGATTTGGCAACTTTTATTGAAAATCCATTTTATTGCAATTTTGTTAAAAATGGACTGCGTCATCAGAACTCAGAGTCGCCACCTAATATTTTGGGAAATTAGGAAACCCATGACTCGGTGCCAAAGGCCACTGTTCGTCGTAACCAAGGATGCTTGGCTCGGAACCTTAGGTATGAGAGGGGAAGGTCAATAATGAGCACCCCCGCTCACCCGATCAAAAGATCGGCCTCTACTAAACCATGATATGACTTTTATTTTCTTTATATGTTCATATTCTGATTATTTAGTAAATCCTAAAATTTACTATGTGAAGCATACAAGTATAGACTAGTTTGCTCAAATTGGAACAATTCAACTTCATGTTTGCTTTCCGAAAAGTTTGAATTTGCCACTTGACAAAGTGGGCTTAAGACGTACATTTATTGAATTATTCCAATTCAGGCAACAAGCCTTCATCCACCGGCATTCAAACAGTTTATCATTTAATCAAATAGCCACATGGTAGGATGCTAAACATAATAAGAAAATCACACACAAATGAGATGCTAAAGCATAAAAACTTACAGATTGACCGACGTCCCTCGAACATCTACAAAACAAAAGTTAGTAAAATATGCATGATCTTATATACAGAATCCTAATGCAATTCACTCATGAGATGCACTAAAGATTTGGCTTCTAGAAATGGCATGCGAATCATCTCAAAACATACGATAGCACACAGAATCATGGGATAATGAATGAAGCATAAAGATGCAAATTTAGCCAAATCTTATGCATGGAACATGGATGTAAAGCAGGGATATGCATGACATGTCAACATATATACATACACACAGTTAGGGAAAGCGATAAAGAACGGGATAGAAAGAAGCGGGGTGAGGGAATTATTACAACACCTTAAATATTACAGATCCGAATGAGGGAGAGAGGAGAGAAAAATAAAATAAAAATAAAACCTCACAACACTCAAAATAAAAATAAAATAAAGAACTGCATCACTGGCGCATTCCACTCCTTTTCGCATGTCCCGGGCTCCGCGACACCACATGATTCACATTTTTCAGATTCAAACGGTAGACCAAGGAACGGATTTGAAATCTGATTAGCATGACTTATAGGGAAATCACTATTGGATGATGTGCAAATTTCCTGGGAGTGTAGAGAGAGAAGAGAGAGAGAGTTGGGTTGTGTAGTGGTGCTGGGTCTCTAGAGAGAGAGAGAGTGTCGTGTGCATGGGTGTGTGTTCTCTTCTTTCTCTCTCTACCCGTGTGTGCATGTGTGTGTGAGAGTGTTGGGTGGGTGCTCTCTCCTTTCTCTCTCTACCCGTTGTGCATGTGGTGTGCATATGGGTTGCTGCCGGGTGTGGTGTTGTGTGTCATGTGTATGAGCCTCTTGAGTGTGTCATGTGTGCATGTGTCTATGGCAGTGTCTATCCTGGGTGTCAGTGTGTGGTTTGTGGGTTTGGTGTGTCATCGGGGAGAGAGAGAGAGAGGTGCCTAGATGGTGTGGTGTCCATGGGTGTGTGATGCCGTGTGTGTGGCGTGTTGAGTGTGTGCAGTGTGTGAGTGGTGTGTTGAGTGTGTGCAGTGTGTATGTGTTGGGTGAAGGGCATGCCGAGAGGGAGAAGAGAGAGGTGCCGTGTGAGGGTGTGTGGGTGTGTGCTACCGGTGGTGGTGTGTTGTGTTGTGTTGGGTTGGTCGGGTGTGAGTGTGTGCATGGTTGAGGTGAGGTGAGTTGTGGATGGAGCGAAGGAGAGGATGGCAGGGTTGGTGGTGCTGTGTTGTGAGAGCCGTGGGTGATGGTGGTCTATCAGTCCGTGAGCTACTGGGTCTGTGGTGGTGTGAGAGGTGGTGTCTCAAGGTGGGTGTGCCGGGTTGGTGTGGTGATATCCCCTCCTCCAAGCCGAGAGAGAGAGAGAGAGATTAGTGCATGTCTTTTCTTTTTGTGTCCGCCCTCTCCCTTCCAAAACAGTGTGTCTTCTGCTCTTTTTATTTTCAAAATCCCGAACCCACTCACCCCATGTGCTGTATGTGCTGTCTTTGAGTGTATGTGGGTGTTTGAGTGGAATCTTAGAGAGAGGGCCCTCTGAATTGGGTGTCTCCATTCTTCTCTCCCCCATGTGCATGCATGTGTCTCCTCTTTTTCTTTTCTTTTTTTTTTATTTCTTCTCACCTGCCGTGAGTGCTGTATGTCTCCTCTTTTTTTTTATTTTTAATGATCCAACCATCCCACTTCACCCACTCCCTCACATCACTCATTACAAAACATTATGATTATATTCTCTACCACCACCGTCCCATTTCTTTATTTTCTATTTTTTTATTTTTTTTATCTATATATATTTTTTTGTTTTTAATTTAGTTCTCAATTAAGATATGCACACACCTAATTTAATCTGTACACACATAAACACTACAAATTAACAAAAATACGAGTGATGGCCAAAATGGGTGAGGTTTGGAATTAAAACTTCAATTTGATTTTTTTGGTGAGGGTAGTCAAAATAAAATGCCCGAGTCTTAGGGCCGGTCAAAATGGGATGTCTACATATAAGCAATGGGATATTGAATTTCGAAATCGAATTTGTGTACCCGACATTCTGGAACTCAAGAAGAAGATATTGGTGGAAGCTCATAGCTCGAGATTTGTAGTCCACCCTGGCAACACAAAGATGTACCATGATTTGAAGGAACACTATTGGTGGACAAGAATAAAAAGAGACATAGCAAGCCATGTCTCCAAATGTCTGCATTGTCAGCGTGTTAAAACAAAACATCAGAGACCTGCAGGACTGCTGTAACCACTCCCTATTCTTGAATGGAAATGGGAGCACATTACTATGGACTTCGTGTTCGGGCTGCCACAGTCATTTTTGAAGAACGATGCAATATGGGTTATAGTAGACTGATTGACGAAGTCGATGCATTTTCTGTCAATCAAAATCATATATTCCCTTAATAAGTTTGCTACGTTATACATCAAGGAAATTATTTGTTTGCATGGCATCCCAGTTTCAATCGTGTCTGACCGAGACCCCCGCTTCGTGTCTCACTTCTGGAACAAATTATAAGAAGCTTTGGGAACCACACTGAAGTTTAGCACGGCTTATCATCCACAAATTGATGGGCAATCCGAAAGAACAATCCAGACGTTGGAATACATGTTACGTATATGCGTGTTGGACCTCAAAGGTAACTGGGATGAGCACCTACCTTTAATGGAATTCGCCTATAACAACAACTACCAAGCAAGCATTGAAATGGCACCATACGAAGCTCTATATGAAAGGAGATGTCTATCACCTCTGTGTTGGACAGAAGTTGGGGACAGGAAACTGTTAGGCCTCAAGATCGTGCAAGTCGCAAGTGAGAAAATTCAACTCATCTAACAGCGAATTCGCAATGCTCAGAGCTGCCAGAAAAGCTATGCAGATACACGGAGACGGAACTTGGAATTTCAAATAGGAGATCATGTGTTCCTTGAGATCTCACTAACAAGAGGAGTTATCCAATTTGGAAAGCGAGGAAAGTTAAACCCACGTTACATCGGGCCATTCGAGATACTGGAAAGGATTGGTCCTGTACCCTATCGCCTTGCACTACTACCTGAACTATCCAATGTCCACAATGTATTTCACGTTTCAATGCTTCGATGGTATCTTCGAAATCCATAACATATTGTTGATTATGAGGACCTGGAAGTTCAAGAGGATCTCTCTTATGAAGAGCAACCAATGCAGATTCTCGATCATCGTGATCAAGTTCTCCGAAACAAGACCATACCGTTAGTAAAAGTCTTATGGCGAACTACGTGAGAAACGGAAAGTTAAATGTGAGCCAAATACTCACACCTCTTCGAAAATTAAGGTACATCAAGTTTGGGGACAAACTTCTATTGATGATGGGAGAAATGTGACACCCTGAACGTTTAATTAAATACCTCATAAATATTTATAGTTATATATAATTGTGGTTGTATGTGATAATATATTATTAAAACAATAAATAAATACTAATAACAATAATAATAAAATAAATATATGGAATAAGAATAATAATGATAATAATAGTAGGCAATAGTAATAATAATAAGCATACCATATGTGATAAGGCTAACAGCAAGTGATAAGGTTAATTAACTAACATTTAATTAAGAAGATTTGTAAATCCCTTTAGGAGAAGGATGTTGCGCCACCTATATTGTCTAGGCCTTAGGTGAAGTGAGTCACCATTTGTTAGGCATCAGGTGGTTGTATATATATAAGAGAGAGTGGGGCTGCGAATTGCATAAAGGAATGAAAAAAAAAAAAAAAGAGAGAGAGAGAGAGAGAGAGAGAGACAGAAAGAAAGAAGTAAGGAAGTGATCTCGAGAAGCTCGCGTAAATAGGAGGGAAATAGTAGGAATTAATATTAAGGTGAGTTATATTATACTTTGAGTCACCATAATATATTTTACGTATGTTTTGACTTACCATAATTTATTTTATACAAGTTATGTTTTATAAATTATATTAATATTTCGATTACGTTGACTAATTTCTGAACTCTATTTGTTTAAAATAAAAACCATGGATATGTTTGTTTAAATTTTGGTATATATTTGACTATAACCTTATAAACAATTATGTTACCACCATGGGAGTCCTACGCCTTGGGGGACTTATATAACCATTGGCCTCTATTTGGCCACTTTGTGGTCCTCTGTTTGTCATAGATCCATTGACCTCTGTTCTGATTGTCACTCCTGTGACCTCTATTCTGTTCTGCGCCGTGGCTATGGTTATTTATTTACATAATTTTCGTAATTTATTTATTCAAATTAAGTTGTGTAAATGTTTTAGCTTAACTAGCTATCCCTGGTTATTTTGTGTTCCCTATACTCTTGGCATAATATTTCTCACTCTGCTATGCGTTTATAGCTGTTACCCTTTCAGGTGGCGAGATGTAAGGGAGACCCATAACCTCACGTAATGAAACCCGCACAAGAATTAGATGTTGAACCATTAGTTTTTTTGTTTTTTTTTTTTCTTTCATTTATTTTATTTTTGCTCCCTTTTGTTTTTTTTTTTCAGGGTCGGCCACTGAATAATAAAATAATAAAAGTCTTATAAATGTATTTTCTCTTATTAAAATAGTAAAATAAACTAAATTTTCTATTTAATTATTTTTATTTCCATTTACCTCCGCCTGCGCCATTTAATTTGCCACAATTAGAATAAATTGGTGAGTTGCGATTCCAGTCCTAAGCCCCTGGGGTTGGGTCGTGACAGATAATATTTTTAAAAATAATATTTTTTAATATTAGTTTTAAAGATATTATAAAAAAATAAATTTTAACTAATATTTAATGTTTTTTATAAAATGTATAGTATGTGAATACCAACATATGAATTTTGTGGAACCATTTGGAAGGGGAATGGAGGGGAAAAATAAAAGAAAATAATAAAGAATTTTTAAACAAATAACAATACAACAGAAATTCTTCAATAATTGTAATTTATCAAATTAAGAACCAAAAGAACACAAATTAACTAATCAAAAACCTTACAAAGGTCAATGTAAAATAAGGAAAAAAAAAAAACATAAACAGCAAAGTTAGGAATAAATTTCAAAATAAATAAACTATTTCTAAATCAAGTTGTTACAAATCTCCATGTTGATGCCACAAATGCTCAACTAGGTCTGCTTGGAGTTTAGAATGAGTTTGTCTATCTCTGATGCAATGATGATTTTGAATGAATTCATAAAGTTCTTTGGACTAAAAAGACACAATTTGTCTAAAATGATATCTGTTGAAATCAACCTATTTGTCTATCTATTGAAATTCATCAAACTATCCATATATTAAAATGTGGACTAGAAAAAATATATATATATATATATAAAACCACTGTATTAACCTTCAATGTTCAACTGTCAACACTACAAAAAATTATTTTCTAGAATGTCAAAGATATTACATTAAAAGAAATATCTTCATCACATGCCTATCTAAACCAAGATTTGAACTAGAAATTAAAGAGAATCAATCTGAAAACAAAAAAAAGTTTTGCTGAATATTAGCCTCTACATTAACAGCGTAATTTGGTTGAAAGAAAGTAAGTCCTCACTATCTTTGCAGCTTCCTAATGGAGTGTAAATATACCGAGACAGACATAACGCTGCTTCCATCATAATAATGGAAGTAAAAAAGTTAGTCCCAAAACATGTCATGAACATGGCAGGAGTGAAGAGTTGAGGACACAACATTGATGTCCAAATGCATTCAAAAACATCAAACTTGTGACCAGAAATCTATTGAATAACTAAGAAAAATGCCTGGACATAATAAACCTAGAGGAACTTATGTAGAGCCAAGAAAAAAGGGGAGGGAGAGATGAAACCCAAATAGAAACACAGAAACAACTACTGTCAACAGCATCGCCACTGAAGTAGAATACACCTGCAAGATTCAATCCCAACAGCTAAGCAAGAGATTCAAATAAATTGCATAATGCATGCCTTTTTCTATAAAATATAATTACATGATAGACCTAATTCAATCAATGAATCCATCATTTTCACAGATCCAAACAAATGGACGACCTGAGAGTTAAGACTAAGCTAACAAAAGCAGTAACAACTTAGTTATTGTTGCAAGGAACTTGCGTTTGTCAAACTACAAAATTGGAAAACGGCAACATGATATTATATCAATATTGTGATAACCCTGTCCCGTGTTATCTTAATTAATCTTAATTATGATTTATGGTTATGTGCTTAATATGATTTTGAGTGCTACTTACATGATTATGTGTGTGTTTGCCTATCTGTTCATCGTAGAAAAATATGTTTGATTTTCTACTATAGAATTTAAATTGAAGGCCGTAGAAGCGTCGGAAAGTGAAATTGACTGTATTTTTGTGCTTAGCATGATTTTTAGAACCTACGCTGAAATTTAATTAAAAATTGATTCGGATCAAAATAATTAGATTCAATATGATTGGATTAGAGCACCATTACTTAGCCTTAATCAGTTGAGTTAAGCAAGCCTATAAACAGGCTTGTATACACTTAAGTTCCTTCCTTTGAACTCATTTTGGCTGAGAATACACTAAAGAAGAGAGAGAGTGCACGGTTTAGAGAGAGAAAGAGGCCAAAATTGAAGACTTTGCTAAGAAATTGGAAGACCAAGGGAATTAGTACCAGATTTAACTACATTTGTGAGGATTGGAGCCTCTAGGTGAGTAATTGAACTCAACTTCATGAATTTAAGTTCATAAGATATGAAATGAATTACAAGAATTGAATTGATTATGATGAATTTGAAGTCAATATAACCATGCATGTAGAGAATTGCCATGAATTTGCATAATCTAGCATGTAGCATGTTAATTATGAGAAATTGAGTGCCAATTCATACATGCAAGTATGGTTTTGTTAAGCTCCATGAGTATGAACATCATTTGTACCATTTGAAATGGAATTTGAGTCAATAAGTTACATGCATGCATAATTCATGAAGATATGTAACTTGATTTCATGAGCTTGATTTCATGGGCTTTGAAGAATTTGAAATGGTTTTGGAAATTTGGGAGATAAACCATGATTTTTGGTCAATCGAATTCGAATTCCCATGTTTTCATGCTAGGCAATGTTTTCCCATGTTTTGGTATCAAATTGCAAGTTTTGGAGCCTTTGAGGTTGAGTTTGAGCTTCAAACAGAGTTCTGGAAAACCCAGAATTCACCCTGTCCGCTCGAGCATGAAAATCAAGCTCCTAGAAGTTTTGTAGAAATTTGTATTGTAGCTCGAGTGATGAAGTGTGTGCTCGAGTGAACCTTGTTTTGTGAGGCTCCTTGCTCGGGCATCAAGAGTCTCGCTCGAGCATAAAATTCGTGCAACCAGTATTTTTACAGAGCTTTGCAGTTCGCTCGAGCGGAGAGCCCTATTTTAGAAATTTTGAAAAGTTGCTTTATGTTTTGTTTTCTGTTCTCTTTCACTTCTGAGCACTCTTAGGCATGCATTGAACATTGTAAATAAGTTAAAGGGACAAGAAAAATGCCTAAGAGAAATAAACAATTTGAGAACGAATTGAATCGTTTGTGACCCGACATGTTGTAAATTGTGTAGGGCCAAGCACAAGGGCAAGTCCACCGGCAGAACACTGTGAGTAATATCTTAATAAGAATGTATTGAAGTATGTTACTTCCAAATGCTCACTTATGTATGAGTTCTACAGAGTTCTTAAATTGAATTGGATATTCGTCATACAAATGATTGGGCAAAGGCCATTTGACATGAATGATTAGGCCAAAGGCCGTTTGCTAGAAATGATTGGATCAAAGGCCGTTTGACATGAATAATTGAGCCAAAGGCCGTTTGACATGAATGATTAGGCCAAAGGCCGTTTGATAGAAATGATTGGGCTAAAGGCCGTTTGACACGAATGATTAGGCTAAAGGCCGTTTGATAGAAATGATTGGGCCAAAGGCCATTTGACACAAGCGAATTAGGCCTAAGGCCGTTTGATAAGAATGAATTGGGCCCAAGGCCGTTTAATACGTTTGGGCCTAAGGCCGTTTGATTTATTAGATAGAAACATGAATAGGCTTAAGGCCGTTTGATGTGTTTGTTAGCAAATTTTCATTCATGTGACTTCCTTATTTGATATTATGCACTGGGTTTTCGCTCATTCTCATTCATGTGTATGTAGGTAAGCAAAGAGACGTCCAAACTCAGCCTCGGTGAAGACTATGAGAGGAAGTCAAGTTTTTGAGGAGTTAGCCCGAATGTCTTACGCACAAGACTTTGTTTTTGTCCTTTTTGTTCTTTTGTTACTCTTTTGCTATTTTGGTGAACACGTTGGATCACCTATGTATATAAGTTTTTGTTTGGCTGACTGCGTATCTGAAAGTTCCTGGATGTATATAAGATGTTAACTCTATTTATATGTGTGAGTTATTATGAAATACCTTTGGAATGATTTTGCTATACCATGTAAGAACAGTTCATTGGACAGAGTTTTTAAATCTGCTTCTGTTTTGGCACCTTTAATATTTTTGAAATTGTTGAGGCCGTAGATAATCTCATGATTATTGGCCAGTTATGACCTTACTCCTTAGGGGCGGGATCAAGTCATGACAAATATGCTTGTAAATTTTTGTTTGTGTAACATGAATCCACCATGTAACAATTTTTTGATGTTAAAAAAGAAAAAGAAAAATTATGAATGCTGGACTAGGTCTCCCAAACAAACCCCCTTTCATTGTTCATTAGTTTTCTGGTTGCTCTATCAAAACTCTCAGAAACCAATAGCCATGCCCCGTCCTTTGTTACTAGTGATTCTTTTTTCCTTATACTTTCTTTAAGTTGAGGCATGAAGCATTAATGCATGTAACCCAGTAATCAAAATAATATAACGTGCTGCTTCTTAGTGTGTATTGATACAAGAAAATTATAAGAATTTGACTGGAAATATAGGAGAGTTCCCAATGTCAAAAAACTTTGGATTGCAGGATAAACCCAAAAACAGATAAAGGAAAATAAAAACTAAATAAATAAAACCTTTTTTGGACAAATACAATATGAAAAATTCATAAATTTAGTAGGAACCTGACCATCTGTTAGCCTAGGTCCCGACTGCTACCAATAGGTTTTCAAACTACAGTTTAAAAATTGTGGGGAAATTTTAAGTTTTTTCTCAAGCATTCAAAACTAAGAAACATCAAGTTGCAACTCGCATCACCCCCAACAATGTAGGTATATGGTATAGAACCTTCTCTTGTAAGTTGCAAATCGGTTTGGAAACAAATACCATATCAAATCATATGTTGAACTGACAAATTAGTTATTTCTTCCAGCCAATATCTTGGTTCTATTCTTTGTATCATAAAAAGAACAAATGTTGCCGATATATGCCCAAGCATGGTTCAGTACATTATGCAGGCAAAAAATAGATGAATTAATACAACTATGATTTAATGCAAAGTAATATTCATAGCCACACCTTCACAATATTGTCAGCATACTTCATGACCATAAAGACAACAATGCCACTGCATACATAACAAATTAATTTGTGCTGGAATATATAAAATTTGAAGCTAATGCACATTTATTTAATAGCACAATAGAGAAGAGAACATCAATGAATTTCTAAATACATAAAATATGACATTAATTTTTAGTTTTCAATGAATAGTAACTGCAGGATATTTTGTTTATTTTTAACAAATTAAGAAACTGAAAAAAATAGAAATGAGAAGCATGACTGTCACAATACATTTTGCAATATTTAAGGCATAATTTGGAAGCTTTTAAATGTCTGGTTGTCGAAAACATTCAGTTAACTGGTATCATGAATCAACTAAAAACAACTGAAATTGATTGTGTGGAGGTATTTAGTCAAGTCAATTAAAACTTAAAAATCAAAGGAATGAAAACGATTCATCCACTCAAACTTAACTTTCAAGTTTCAGGCACATTGAAGTTGAGCCATCATATACCTAAATTAATTTTATCTCTATGTCCTGATTGCTGATCATTGAAAGTAAAATTCATAAACTAAACATCATCTATATTCAAGGAAATAAGGTAACACCACCTCAAAATTTCACAAAATTTTTTCTCAAAACCCAAATAAAACACATAAACATAACCTACAAATCAAAGAACTAGATAAAAGGAAAACAAATCCAATTTGATCTTTCCCAAAACCCATCAAATTGACGTCTTAAGATAATTGAATTTAGAAAGAAAAAAAAAATAAAAAAAGATTTAAACCAATTAAAATGAGCAATGTTTTCACATACATAAATCTAAACAATTGTAGTAGAAGCATACAAGACTACCAATCTCAGATACATACATGTGAAAAACAAAGAAAAGAACGTGCAGATAATGAACACAGATAAGGGCTTCAATTTTAGGTTTTGTAGATATAGAAGGGGAAGAGTTGAAGATAGAGAGAGAGGGGTTTAAGAAGTTACATAGAAGTGGAAGACAGAGAGATAGGAGGATCCATACCTTGAGGAAGAGGTCAGATGGAGGGAGTTGCAGACAACGCTGAAGGAGAAGATCGATTTTGCGGGAGAAACGAGTTTGGAGAAGGAGCAGATCGATTTTCGTGGGAGAGACGTGTTTGGAGAAGGAGCAGATTGATTTCATGGGAGAGATGAGTTTGGAGAGCCTTCAATCACTCTCCAATTGAAGCCAGCGGAGAAGGGACGAGGGAAAATAGGAAACCCTTTAGCCAGCCCATTGGAGTGAGAATTTGGGGTAATATTAGTTAAAATAGTTAACAGGACTAATATGCCTCTTCCCTTGGAGTTGCTCTAAGTGCGGTTTTATGTTTGTCATTATACTTAATTGAATATTCCGATGACTACTCATAATTGGAGGACAAATATCAAGATTGGCTTTGAGAGCTCGTTGTTCACAACACTGGGTTTGTATACTGTCATCTTAGAGTGAGAAGACTATATGTGTGAGACCCCTAAATTTTGTAAATCCTAGTAAGACCCTTACTTTTGAATTATTATAATAAAAGCCCTTAGTTCCTCGTTTATTTGCAAAATTAACTCTAGAACTGAAAACGTATCATGGATGAACCCGTACAAACCCTGATTGAACCCGGAACTTAGGAATCATTTCTAATACCCTAATGTTGATTAATTGACTCCCTAAATATGGAATTACCACTTGAAAACCCTAGGTTTTTTTTTATCTTTATCACGTTCGTCAGTTGATCGCCTTTTTATTGGAAACAAGAAATCCAAACCGAATTAGACTCTCTAACCCTAATTTAATTTAATTCTACTCTAAAGTAAATGTCCCAATTCATAAATTGAACCTAAAGCCCTCACATTTTTTTTAAATCACAAATTGACCCCAAACAAGTACCATTATATATATATACACTTGTACCCTAAAATCTATTTTATACACTATATTTTACAATTTCCAACATTTGTACACAAGAAAAAATAAATAATAAATAAGTCCCTCAAATCACCATCATGTGGCCGACCTATACATATATAGATGCAATGAGTGTATTTTTTAGGGGAGCTGTTAAGATGTGCACCTCAATAAGATGTGCACATCATATACACATTTATTTTAAGCCATTAGATTTTTACAAATTAATCTCAACCACTGAATAATTTGATTAGAAATCTTGAGTACCTCTTCAACCGGTTACCATTTTTACAAATTTCTTCACCGATTGTTCTCTTTCCAGCTGAACTCTTCACGTTGTTTTCCCAAAGCCCCTTCTGCTTTGGAGACACCACTCCGACACTCTTCTTCGCCCTCAAAGACCATCCCTACGAACACGACCTACCCTCGACTTCGCCTGAAGGTATCTCTCTCTCTCTGTGCAACTTTTTTCTCTCCCCCTTTCTCCATCTCCATTCTATAAAACCCTAGACCGCAATCCCTTTCTTTGAAACTGCCCCTTTCATGTTTGTGAACTCACTGGGTTGGTTTATAAAATTAGGAAAATATTAGGTTTAGGTTTTTTATGTTTGCTTGCTTTGGTAGTTGTTTTGATTCCCTTCTTCGAAATCCCCTTTTGTTAACCCCTATTTCCTATATCGATTCTTGTTTCCCATTCTTCAAAATGCCCCTTTCACGTTTGTGAACTCACTTGGAGTGGTTGGATTCTAAATTTAGGAAAAGATGATATGAATAGCTTTTGTTTGTAATGTTTGTTTGATTTGGTAGTTGTGTTGACTCTATATATATAGATATATCTTGAAATTTTGGTTGAGTTTATGAAATCTGATGTGTGGGTAATTGAATTTTGTATTCATGTAACTGATACGAGACTGCAATTATTTATTTATTGAAATCTGTTTATGTTTCTAATTCTTCGTTTCTTCTTATGTTATACTTCTGGTAATGGTGCTTTTGGGATATCATTGAATGTAATATTCGCCTTCTGGATTAGTAGTTGCATATTTTACGTATACATTTGAGGATTTTTATTGATTGATATACAATTCTTCTTATGATTGGATGTTGTTGGTGCATTATCTATGCACATATTATTTTAATAGTAATTTTATATTTGTTTGGAATTGCATCAGATTGAGTAGGTTCTTATTAACATTCAACTAAATGTAATACATAATGAATGGCGAAACCAATGATTTTCTGTATAAGTTTAGGGGAAAAAAAATTCATTCTTTATTATACCAACAGATGCCCAGCATAACCAATGTATAATATTAAAAAATCCAATGGCTTTATGTTGTCCAAGAGGAAGAGTGAAAGTAAGAAATAAAGGATTTATACAATAGTGATACACATCAAATCACACTACTGGAGAAAAGAAAATTGAACAGATAACAAAATAAAATCAAATCAATTGACGGATTTCTTTAAGTGTTGAAACTGAGAAGCTTGAGGGAAAAGAGAATTTATTGAGGGCTTGAATAACTTGATTTCAATCAAAATTTCAAAATAATCTCTAAAATAAGAGCTTGAAGTTGTATCTTTGTGAGCCTTGATGCATAGATAACGTGGAAGGATCAACACGTGGTTGAAATGCTTGATGATTCAAAGTATTGAGAGTTTTTGGCGATAATTAAATTAGCATTTAATTAATTCACATTTCTAGAAAAAATAATTGTCAAATTCTGGAACTACACTAAATTCTAAATATTCTCCCTAATGATATATTTACCTACCTCTCTAGCATACACTTTATTTTGATCGGTTGCTTATTTGGCATACACTTGAAGTCATGTCTAGGATGACTCTTGTCCATTCTTCATTTACAAAAGTGTTCCAATTCTTTGTATACACTACTTTTATTGAGGGCTTCCTACATTTATGAAATTATATTGTTTGCAGTAATCTTTTGATATTGGAATTTAAAGTAGTGATGTTTGTATAGCTTATGATTTTTAATAACGGATGCATAAGAAGGCAATTTAAATGTTTTACCTGGAAAATTAGTTTTCCTTACAAGCTACTGGATCCTTGACTAGGATCTGTTTCAGAACCTATTTTGCAAAATATTAGAATTTAACAATTTTATTAGTTGTCATTATTGTCATCATGAATGATCTTGATAATAAAATTCTGAAATTTTATTAGAGTATGATTTTTATGATGCTCAAATGAAAACATAAGCTTTTCAAAAAGGCTTTATGAAGATCAGAAAACCCAACAACAAGAATGAAATAGTCAGCCTAATTAAAAACAACTCATCTTCCTCTTTGACAGAGAAAAGTACTAGGAATTAAACTAAGTTATGATTTTTAAGTAAACAACAATTCTACATAATCGGGAAAAATACTCAGAAAAATGTCTACAATGTTAAATGGTTGGATCAAATTGATATAGAGTGTGGTCCATATCGCATGAAGTTAAATTTATATCAGACATATAAATTGTAGGCACTTTTCTACATACATATCATTTATGTTAAGCAAGAATAATAACCAAAGCCATAGTTGCTGTCATTTATAGTTACTTACTGTATGATATATAACTTCATGTGACTATGATATATGGATTGATGTTGGCTCAAATAATTTGGAAAATACACCCACAATTTTATTTTCTTTCAAATTTGTAATAATACACTGGCACAAACTTGAAAGAAAGAAATACAATTTTTGACATAAACAGCTATTAAAATACAACTTTTTCACAGATATGCTTATACAATCTAAACTACAACTTGTACTATTAAATAAGAAAAAAAGAGAGAAAGAAAGAAAGAAATGTGCTTTGCTTTTATGACGCTGAAAACAACATATTTCCTTAATGTTATGTTTAGATCATGGATTTAGTTAATGATTTAGAAAGGGAAAGGGAAAAAGTGCGTGAAATGCAATCATATTTAATTCACATTTCACCTACATTTATCTTTTTTCTTTTAAATTTTTATTCAAATCCATGATCCAAACACAACATAATGGTTCTATGAAGATAAGAAAACCCAATAACAATAATCCAAATCCAATCGTCAAATAGATGAATAGGCTGGATACCGAGTTATCAAAGAAATAATCCAATAGTCCATCCAATCAAATAATCTTTTTTTTTTTTTTCTAAATCTTTTATTTTTTATCTTTTAAGTGGTCAATCGGTTGGTGTTGATACATTTGTTTAACTGTTTATGTAATGGTTATTGATACTTTGAACAAAGGTAGTACAGTTTCATTTCTATTATTGGTTATGCAGTTTGTTAATGTGAAAAGATGTGCAAAATAATATTTTTCATACATAGATTCTTCTTTTTCGCCCCATAATCATAAATCTCCTTAAGTATTGTCTTCTTTACTAACTCTGTTTCGATGTTCTGTTGTTGTTTGTCACAAGTCCTCAATTTCTACATCTTAATGTACAAGTGAAGCTATACCTCCCCCCTCCCTCCCTCCCTCCCTTCCTACCTAGCAGTTGCATTGGCAGGTGTGCTTTTTAATTTATTTACTTTTAATTAATAACAAGGCACTGCCAGGTGTGCTTTTTATTTATTTGTTTATTTTAATTGATAATAGGATACTTGCGAGTGTGCTTTATTTATTTATTTTCTTTCAATAAATAGCAGGGCACTGGCGAGTGTGCTGATTCACTCATTTGATTTTGATAATTAATATTTGATAGCAGGGCACTAGCGGGTGTGCTTATTTATTTGTTTGATATTAATTTATAGTAGGGCACTGGCAGGTGTACTTTTTTGTTAATTTGTTTAATTTTAATTGATAGTAGAGTACTTGCAGGTGTGTTTTTTTATTATTTCCGTTCAATTGATAGCAAAGCACTGGTGGGTGCTTATTTGTTCATTTTCTTTAAAAATTGATAATTTATAGCAGAGCACTAGTGGGTGCTTTTTTCTATTTCTTTTAAGAATTGATAATTGAAAACAGAGCACTGGCGGGTATGCTTTTTTCTATTTTCTTTTAACAATTAATAATTGAAAGCAGAGCACTGGCTGTTGTGCTTTTTCTATTTTCTTTTAACAATTGATAATTGAAAGTAGAGCACTGGCGGGTGTGCTTTTTTCTATTTTCTTTTAACAATTGATAATTGAAAGTAGAGCACTGGTGGGTGTGCTTTTTCTATTTTCTTTTAACAATTGATAATTGAAAACAGAGCACTGGCGGGTGTGCTTGTTTGTTCATTTTGTTTTAATAATTGATAATTGAAAGCAGAGCACCGGCGGGTGTTTTTTTTTTTTTTTATATTTTACTTTATAGTAAGGTACTTGTAGGTGTGTTTTTGAATTTATTTCCTTTGAATTGATAGCAGAGCATTAGGGTGTGCTTATTTATTTGTTTAATTTTAATTTATAGCAGGGCACTGATGGGTGTGCTTTTAAATTTGTTTGTTTCATTTTAATTGATAGTAGAGTATTTGCAGGTGTGTTTTCTTATTATTTGCGTTTAATTGATAGCAAAGCACTGGCGGGTGTGGCTTATTTGTTCGTTTCTTTTCAAAAATTGATAATTGAAAGCAGAGCACTGGCTGGGTGGCTTTTATATTTTATTTATAGTAGGACTTACTGCTGGTAGTTGAATTTATTTGCTTTGAATTGATAGCAGGGCACTGGCAGGTGTGCTTATTTATTTGTTTGATTTTAATTTTAGGAGGGCATTGGCGAGTGTGTTTTTTGTTGATTTGTTTGATTTTAAATTTATATATGGTATTTATGAGTGTACTTTTTTATTATTTGCATTAACTGATCAAATCTACACATCTGTTGTCTACGTGCACATCTGTTGTCTATGCAATTTGTATTTGCAGATATGATGGATGAACTGAAAGTAGTAGGCAGAAAGAGGTCAACAGTGAAATTGACAATCAAGTTGCTCCGGATGGCAAGGATGATGTTGTCGATGGGAAAGAAGGGTTAGCTTCCCAAACCTATGATATTCGAATGCTTACTAAGGTTGATGTTTTGCAAATGAATTCAATATAGAGGATGATGCTTATTCTTTCTACAATGCATACGCTAGGTCATCGGTTTTAGCGTACGAAGAAGTAGGAACGAATTTGTGTGAGAAACAAATTGTAGAGAGTAGGAAATGGGTTTGTTCAAAATGTGAAAGAAAAGAAATACTTACAGCGTGTGGAATAGGTAAGAACTCCCAGGGTAAAAACTAGACTTTTTTGTAGTGCCACATTTCGTGTGCGTTATGACAAGACAATTAAAAAATATATTGTGACCCACTTTGTAGGGGAACACAACCATCCCTTGGCAGCACCACACTGCGTCCCTTTTCTGTGGTCATATAGGTTTGTAACAAGTACAGACCAAGCTCAAGCAAAGGCCATGCGCAATGTGGGTATGAGAACGAGTCAAATCATGGATTTTATGGTCCATCAATCAGGAGGTTATGAGAAGGTGGGCTTTATGCACAAAGATTTGCACAACCAATTCCAAGCTGAGCGCAAAGTACAACTCGTAGAAGGAGATGTAGAGGGTGCCTTAGGATACTTATCAGCTAAACTAGATGCAGATCCATTATTTTTTTCAAGTACAATGTCGATAAGGATAACCGGTTGGACAAAATTTTATGGGCAGATGGTAGGTCTCGGATGGACGATGCTGCATTTGGTGATGTATTGGTATTTGATACAACTTATCGTACAAATCAGTATAAGAAGCCATTTGTGATTCTAGCTTTCGTAAGCAACCATTTTATGACAATCATATTTGGATGTGCTTTGTTGCCTGATGAGACAATGGAGACATACACGTGGGTGTTGGAAACGTTAATGGAGGCCATGGATGGACAAAGACCCATCTCTGTTGTAACAGATGGTGATAGGGCAATACGTCAGGCAATCGAAAGAGTTATTCCAAATTGCAGACATTGTTTATGTTCTTGGCATCTGGAGAAAAATGCCTCAACGAATGTCCACATACTAGAATTTACTAATGATTTCACACAGTTGATGTTAAAGAAATGTAAAATTGTTGAGTTTGACAATACCTGGGCTCGTATGGTGAAACAATACAAGTTGGAGAACAATAACTGGGTGTTAGAGATTCACCGTAAACGTGATAAGTGGGCTAAGGCATATCTTCGTGGTCACATGTTTGCTGGGATGAGGAGCACTCAACGTATCGAGGGTATGAATGCATATTTTAATATGTTCCTAGAACAAAAGGTAAGGTTGTACGAATTTGTAGCACAATATGATAGGGCTCTTGCTAGGATGCGTGTTAATAAGGCAGAAACAGAATCTAAAATAGAGAATAGTTTCCTGGTTTTGACTACGCCATTGAGAAGTTTGGAAAAACATGCAGCTGAGCTCTTTACTCGGAAGATTTTTTTCATTGTTTCGACGTGAAATCAGTAAAGAGGGTAAATTGTTTGTGATGGAAAGAGTTGAGTTGGAGGATCGTCGCACCTATCATTTTGGTGAGTACAAGGCACCAACAAGCACATAGACGGTTGAGTATTTTCCAGCAGATATCACAATAAAATGTTGTTACTTGAAGTTTGAGTCGTTGGCATCCCTTGCTGCCACATGGTTGCTGTCATGAAATCTGAACAATTAATGTGTATTCCACCGAGTTGTGTCTTAAAGAGGTGGACAAGACATGGTAGGTCAGGATATCATCAACCAAGTCTTACCCAAATTTCTAGCACCCTAACACAGACAGCCCGATTCAGTATACTGAGCTCATGTTTTAGTGAAATGTCATATTATGCCTCACACGCAAACAACGATTTTGAAGAGGCAAGTGAAATGGCTTTCTAGATGACATTGAAGATGAAAAAGCGCTGGGCAATGCGAACATAATAAAATACTGAGGTTAGGGACAAAAATATTGCACCCAAACTATGTGGCGTTGGTGATCCTAATGTAGTGAAGACCAAAGGGAACCCCGGAGGGACATCTTCTATGGGTAAACCTCCAAAACCAAGGGTGTGTGGGTGTTGTAGGTATGGTACTTTAATTGCATGTCCTTTTTCCATCCTGTTGCATGTACATGATTACTAAAATTGTTTATACATTATTTGCTATTGTAGGAGCATTGGACACACGAAGCGGAGGTGTAAAAAATTGGCTTCAACTAGCCGGAG
This sequence comes from Camellia japonica, assembly GCA_030407325.1. NCBI lineage: Eukaryota > Viridiplantae > Streptophyta > Magnoliopsida > Ericales > Theaceae > Camellia > Camellia japonica. The sequence continues at coordinate 36,186,888 of JAPPVO010000017.1, forward strand.
AGAGGGTAGTGACTCAGACATTGAAACATTCATGAACACAGAGTTGGATCCCCATATGGAAGATATCGATGAATCCACAAATTCTCAAGTGTAGTTTAGTTTTATGATGATCCTTATAGTGATCGATATATTGTTTTTGCAAGGAGACATTAGTGCATATTAGTTACATTTTGTTGATGTCTTAGGTGTTTTTATCTTTCACAATATCCATAAATTTCTTAGTTTGGAGAATCATTTAAAAAATAAAGGCGAATAAATCCCAAATATGTTTGCTCGACTACTGTCCTTAAGTTGGATGAGCTGTCTTTACGTTGGATGAGTTTACAATCACTCCTAATATTGCAACGTGTCTCTCTCTCTCTTTCAGCCCTATTATTTGTTTTTCTTTTTAATGAATAACAAAGAATGCATAAATATGGCTATGCCACCCCAAACGTATGGGGCTCCCTTCATATTTCAGTTTTGATTTTTTGAAATTGCCTTGTTTTCTTATCAAAATTGACATCTGTCTACCTTGTTTTACATGTTAACATGTAAATTTCTTAGTTTGGGGAATCATTTAAAAAATAAGGGTGAATAAATCCCAAATCTATTTGCTTGACTGTTGTCCTTAAGTTGGATGAGTTTACAATCACTACTAATATTGCAACGTGTCTCTCTCTTTTTCAGCCCTACTATTTATTTTTCTTTTTAATGAATAACAAAGCATGCATAAATATGGCTATGCCACCCCAAACGTGTGGGGCTCCCTTCATATTTCAGTTTTGATTTTTTGAATTGTCTCGTTTTCTTATCAAAATTTACATCTGTCCACCTTGTTTTAGATGTTAACATATGTTTGAATGTTACGTAGGTAATTGAACTTGGCACGGATAAAAAACAACAATATCGGGTAAAGGAAAAGCGGTAGCTCCTCACAATGACCTTGGTATTTTTCCTAAACGGGTGTTACTTAGAGTGTAGTGAAGGAGTTAATTAATTCTGAAATTTCGGCAATTGTGGCCACTACATATCCAAAACCTGAATCGAACGGGTAGGAAGGCTTATGTCAACTTGTACGAGAATTCTTTGGTAGCATACCAAATAATCCACATGCAGCATAGTTTGTGGAACGTATGGCAAAACAGAAGAACAAAGTCAAAAGCAGCACGAAAGACAAGATCCAACCATGCGGAAACTATTTTGTGTTGAAGCTTCATAAAATTCGACTACTGAAGAGGAATCTGATGGGTCCAACCATGATGAAAGCCAACAAATGGACACAACCATGGATGCATGATGTAACATGCCCGGGGGGTACCCGCGCGCGTTAAACAGTTCGGACTCCCGAGATCTCTTTGATCTCAAGTTTCACGAGTGCAATGTGAAACATAGATGAGAGTCCAGATTTGGCAACTTTTAGTGAAAATCCTTTTTATTGCAATTTTGTCAAAAATAGACTGCGTCATCAGATCTCAGAGTCGCCACCTAATATTTTGGGAAATTAGGAAACCCATGACTCGGTGCCAAGGCTACTGTTCGTCGTAACCAAGGATGCTTGGCTCGGAACCTTAGGTATGAGAGGGGAAGGTCAATAATGAGCACCCCACTCACCCGATCAAATGATCGGCCTCTACTAAACCATGATATGACTTTTATTTTCTTTATATATTCATGTTCTGATTAGTTAATAAATCCTAAAATTTACTATGTGAAGCATACAAGTATAGACTATGCCATTCATTTTGGAACAATTCGATATCATGCATTTTGAAAGAGTTTTGACGATGTACAACCCAAATAAATTGAGTTTACAAGCATGAAAAATCAACATCATTCCAAATTAAGCGACACAACCTCCATCTACTGGCATTCATAGAGTTATATTACATAAGCAAATAGCCTCATGGTAGAATGCTAGACATAGTAAGAAAAACACACACAACGGGATGCTAAAGCATAAAAACTCACAGATTGACCGACGTCCCTCGAACAGCTACAAAACAAAGTTAGTAAAATATGCATGATCTTATATACAGAATCCTAATGCAATTCACTCATGAGATACAACTAAAGATTCGGCTTCTAAGATATGACATGTGAATCATCTCAAGAACATGAGGTAGCGCACATAATCACATAGGAATTGATTAAATCCACAAATGCAAACTTAGCCGAATCAAGATGCATGAAACATGGATGCAAAGCATGAATAGGATGAAAAATAAATATGATATTTATGTACAAATAAGGAAAGCAAGTAAAAGAATGGGATAGAAAGAAGAAGGGTGGGGGATTATTACAACACTTTAATATTACAAATCCAAATTAGAGAGGGGTGAGGAGAATATTACATCAAAATAAAAACCTCGCAAAACACTCAAAATAAAAATAAATAAAATAAAAGCTTCATGTTCTTTGGAATCGTCGGCGGAAATTAGTCAACATTGGGAGATTACGCCATCTTGTTCGGAAGAAGCTAACCGACCGGCCAAATAGGTCGGCCGGCCAACTAGGCCAAGCAAAACCTGTCTTGTTGCGAAACCAAGAAAAGGCACAAACAAAAACTATGTAGGTGGCTCAACTAACCACTACCAGTTAGATTAAAAAAAAAAACAAGAAAACAAATATAAAATAAAATAAAAAGTGCAAACTTACAACATAAACCTAAAACAATAAAACAAATATAAGATAGAACATGCAAGATTACAACAAAACTAATATGAGGCTAATACAAGAAAAAATAAAAATAAAAATAAATATGATGTAAAACATGCAAGATTACAACAAAACTAATATAAAATTAAAACATGCGAATAAAAATAAATAAATAAATAAATAATTATAAGCTAAACAAACCACTAGGATTATAACAACACACTATGAAATATAAAGTAAGAAAATAAATATGAGATAAACAAACCACTTGGATTATAACAAAACACTATGAAATAAGAAGCAAGAAAATAAATATGAGATATAAAATATAAGAAAATGAAAGACTAAAAATTCACCTTCCAAAGAAAGATTGAACTTCTTGATTTCCAAACTTCCTCTTGATCACCCTCAAGTGTAGGAAGTGTGTTCTCAAATTCTCAATTCGAAATTATGGAGTTTATGGAGTTTATGGTATGAAAAGTGGCTAACTCTCTAGTTTTTCTCACTTTCAATCACTAAGCACTCTTCCTTATGATCAAGGCAATTGATCTTTGGCTATATCAAATTTTTTAGAGTGGTTTTGGTGTATGGAAATGAGGAATTTCAGTAGCTATGGAAGGTATAGGGTGTATATGGAAGATAGGAGTGTGTTTAGCTCAAAAACTCAATTTTTCTCTCTTTTTCTCTAGCTCAAATGTTCTCTCCTTAATCTATTCCCCCTCTCCTTTCAACAATCAGATGTATATTTATAGGCTAAGCAAGTGGAGAAATGGTGGAGGATATGGTGGAAGACAAGATAGAGCATAAATGAAGGTAATGGAGCTAATGGAACACTAATGGAGCTAATGGGAGCAAAAATGGAGCATTATCTTCAATGGAGCAAACACTAGGTAATGGGGGATGAGTATACATGCATTGGAACATATTTGGGTCAGAAAAATGGATCAATGGGTTGTCTTAACCGAACCAAAACCAAGAAAAATGGGCTATTGTTGTTTTGGGTTGAATCAACGAAATCTGCTTTGAAGCCCAACTTCAAATGGGCATATCTCCCCCATATGAACTTGGTTTTAGGCGGTTCTTGGGTCCAAATTGAAGCCCCAGAAGTCTACTTTCCAATGGTGGTAGCCTCACATTTAAATTCCAAGTGTACAAAGAGATATGCCTAATTTAGTAAAGGCTGTCTCGGGTTGGGTCAACAAAATCTGCTTTGAAGCCCAACTTCAAATAGGCATACCTCCCTTATTTGGACTTGGTCTAAGGTGGTTCTTGGGTCTAAATTGAAGCCCCAGAAGTCTACTTTCCAATGGTGGTGGCCTCACATTTAAATTCCAAGTGTACAAAGAGAAATGCCTAATTTAGTGAAGGCTGCTCATCTCCTTCTTAATGATTTGATACTCATTCTTTTTCTAAACCAGTTTTCTTTCATCCCCTCCTATTTCCTTTAACTCCAAACCTATAAAGAAGATGTTTTTAAATATTTTTCAAAAAAAGTTCACCTCCCTTCCATTTATTTCCACTTTGTCCTTACTCGGTTTACTAAAAAGTGCAACATTTTAATCGAAATAGGAGCCTCGGGACATTGTAGAAACATTTAAAAACATATTTTGAAAAGAGGGTTTTAAGGTCTAAAATAGTTTGGCCAAAAAAAATGGGTGAAGGTTGGGATTAAAACTTAAATTCCATCTTTCTTACTGAGAATTTTGTGAGAAACACATTCTAATTGTCATCATCGGGTAATCAAAAGAAAGCGCCCAAGTCTTAGGGCAGGTCAAAATAGGGTGTCTACACATGACCAAACTTCTTGTCAACCCGGTTCTTTTATGAACAGTGTCTTTTTTTTTTTTTTCCTTCTTCACTTGTAAAACAAATTGTAAACAATGTCAGCCTTCCTATTAATTTTTTGAGTGATTGTAATTGTAACAACTAAGAGTACTGCTTCACAATTACATATCAGATGTAGTTTCATCACACCAATCTTTAGCACTAGTAGATATGCCATAGAAATTGGTAAAAAAAAATCCAAAACTAATATACTTATTCAAGCATCCACAAAAAATTGCCAAACGAAGTTAGTTACATTCGTCCAAGCTTCTTCAACCATTAAATATGCTCATAATTGTAAAAAAAACTTAGTGGCAAAAACGATGTTTGTTATCAATCTTTCTTTTTCCTTTTGGCCTTCCGGAGCCTAAAGTACCTGTTCAAAAGGAAATTACATTGAATAAGTAATGACCTGAGCTTATGAAGGGCATAAGTTGTTCATGGTTTGAGGACGTACCTCTCTTTGTATGCATCGAACCAATCCATAACATCAATATACTTACTGTTTAACAAATCTTTCACTAGGTCGACTAGCAGCCTAAACCTTTCCATCTTATCAAACTAAGGAAATAGAACATACAATATACCATCAACAATACCATCATATGACAATATAATTGTAATAGTGTAATTATGTGGTTAAACATGAAATAGTCACCTTGTGTACGCCGGTCGGCATGACAACACCTTGCATATACTTTATGACGAACATACCACAGTCATAACTTCATAAAAAGATGCATGTGAAGGTCAACCTTGTGTGTAATATTAATAGGAGAGCCAAAATAGGAGAGTGAAGGAATAATTTTTTTAGTATACCTATCAGTCTTATGTTGGAGACGAGGGTCTTTCAATCTCTCTAATTCAAATTCCTTGACATTTGCAACATACTGGTCTCCAAAATAGTGTTGCAATAACAAATGCATTGTTTGAACCTATGCATGAGCGTAGCAAGATAGATTGTGATGATTATTTTACCAAAGGAAAAAAAAAGAAATTTAAATGGCCTACCAGTTTCCTTGCCATTAATTCTCGACTTCCATCATTTGTGCGACTAGGACGCGAGTCAAATAGATAGGCCATGCGATCTGCCATATCTATCTTGACACAAAACCAATGTTCTCCATTGTCATTCACCGGAATATATATCTAAGCAACAATAATAACAAAACTTAGTGCAATGTTGCCCAACCAATTTAGAAAATAAAAATTTAATAAATAATAATAATACCATAAAACACATATTAAAAAATTAATAATAACAGTACAATGGAGAGGATATTTAGAATAGTCGTGCAAAATGTAAGAGTGCTTGACCCATTACTTCTTCACAGGCATGAAGCTTCCCAGTGTATTGAGACTCCCCAAAATATTCGTCACATAGCTTTGCATGGTCCGTCCCATTCAAAATATGTTGCTATATTCAATAATGTATAAGTATGTTTCAGTAAGTGTACATCAACACCCAAACATAAACTTGAAACACTATACTACTCACCGATACATATGTGGGAAAGTACCATGTACTATGACACTTATCTGGAAAAAGCCTTCTTTGTGCATTTGTCAATTTCGCTACAACTAAATTGATAATCTACAATACATGCAACAAATAATAATTTTAGACCTATATCATTGAAAATGACATCACATAGCAATATTGACGTATGAAATGAACACTTAAGGAACCACGAATCCAGGTTTTTGGTTGTAATGAGCACAAATCTAAGTGGGTGGCAAGTTCAATCGGAGTGTAAAACAGCTCCATCACCACAATATCCTCACTGAATCATGTGAAAATTGAAGGTTTAAACTTACTGTTAATTGATAGAGGAACATACAAACTCAATAAAATTACCTGTTATCCAAATCCTTATCCAAACAATATTCCTTCAGAATTTTTTCCTCAGCAGATAAAGGACATGGCCTTACGATTCGTGTAGTGGATGACTTGTAAATATAACCCAATACATAAATAACAAATTGTCAAACTTTGTACAGTGCGTTATAGAGGATTGGAGATCAAGAACAATAACAGAATGAGTAATAACCTCAATAGCATCAAAATTGGCGCCAAGTAGTTTTCCAAGTAAGTTCAAACTCTACCACAAATTACAACCAACAATAAAAAATCAAAAATCGTGAAATTGAGTATCACAAATGAATAACATTGTATAATACATATATAATCTACATGACTTACTTGATCAAACTTATCATCCTTTGTATCGAGAGACGAATCTGCTACATTTAAGTCAAGCATTGTTTGGGTTGGTTTTTTTGGAATGGATTTTCTCTTATTACTAGCGATGGTTTATAAGGTGACAGCACATATTGACTTTTCACCCCATCATCTGAACATCGAGTGCACCAACCGCCATATGGACCAGTTGATGAACTAGATTCATCAACAAGTTGGAGTTTTGGGATTTTTTTCCTTTGATTATTGTTCAATCGCACTTTTATTTTGTTTTGCTTATTATTCCTCCCTTGTAGTTGATGTGTAATGGGAGCACCATTTGTATCAAAAGAACCATCAATGGAATCAAAAAATGGTGAATTTGTTACTCATTTTTTAACCTGGTTGGTTTGATTATGAATATGGGAATCCAATTTGAAGATTGATGGTGCGAGCATAATTCTATTTTCATCCGTGTTTTTTTATGCTACCATAACATCAGGTTGTGGCAGTAGCACAGGGGTGACATGTTCCACTGTAGGTAAAACCGTAGATTCTACCACAACATCATGTTTTGGCGGGAGCACATTGGTCACATGTCAACTATAGGTACAACCGTAGATTCTACAACTCTAGGTGCAACTATGTCAACTAATTTATTACATTGGTCGTGATCCACTTCTCGTTGCTTTGGCATTTGTGGTGGCTCCAATTTTTCCATAACCTTGGGAATGGAAGAATTAGCCATTCCACTTTTAACAATGACAACTAGTTCTTCCAAAATACTTTTAATGTCACAAACAGTCATCTCAATTTTTGAAATCCGACTATCATCAATATTTTTCATTCCCTCGCTTTGTACTGATGGTGGCATTTGCTCTTCAACAACAAAATTAACAGCAACCTATTTAAAGACATGTTATAGAGAATTTAGTTTTCCATTTCAACATGAATAAGAACAAACAAAACCAAACCTAAAAGAATGGAAACAAAGGATGACCTTCTCATTCTGGTAACCTCCTGAATTTTCAAATAGTTTCAATGTCTCCTTTATTTCTGCATTGCCCTAATCAGCCAAGCAAGGGACCGAACGAGCACGAGCAACATGACAACCACTCGGAGCAACACGATCAAAGTAAAACAACTGCATCACAAAAATGTATGACTTTGACACATACTATGTAATGAAATAGGCATTAAAATCAAGTATTTATAACAAAACAATTATTAATTAGTTGCAAGTATACCATTATAAGAAATAAGCATCCATTTGGTTGCGATTGACCTTTTGAACTGTACTTGCGTAATCCACGAACAAGGAATTGAAGAGTGAACTTTGACCAATTATAATCCTTCATACCATTCACATTCTGAACGAGGTGAATAAAGGATTGCTTAACAACATCCTTTATGGTTGGGCATAAGAATGCACCTAATATGTATAGGGCAAATATCCTCTTAAATTCCTTTCCAGCTCTATCAGTTTTGGTTAAATACTCTCTCAAAGCATTTAATTTGATAGCACCTCGGACAACTCCAAGTTCTTCAAATAGTTTGGGAAATTCTTTTGAAGATTTTTTCAATTCTATGGTTTTTCCTTTGGCAGGAATGCCCAATAACTTGTGAACGTCTAGTTCTGTAATGAGGAGTTGTCGCCCATGAACATTCAAGGAACAAGTTTTGGGATCAAATTTCTGAACCAACCATTCGCAGAGGTCATGATCAAGCTTTGTACATCTGAGATTCAATAGGCCCCCTAACCCACTATTACTAATTGCATCGTGTTGTTCCAAGCTCAATCTTTTTATTATCTTAACAATTGATCTCAAGGAAATTCGCGTTTGGAAATGCCACTGAAAAAGAATATAGTGGGTGTTAGAATAATTTAAGATAGACAACTTCAATAAATTAACAATAGTGTGTGAATCAATTTATGTGAGTATATACAAATGCAAACATGTTATTACAATGTGTGAAATAGTTCATATTAAAACAATAAATTTTTCCTCTCCCTATATTTCCCCTTTCTTGGTTTTGTAGGAAGGGGACCTTTCAGCTTGGCTTGCTTATCAACATTACACCTTCCCATCTCTTTGTAATCATACTTCTCCTCCTTCGTTGGGTTCTCCATTGATGTCCTATGTCCTTTGTCATCTACATTGCCTCAAAAGTGAACATAAGTGATGCTAGTAGAAAAAAATAGATACAGATAACATTAAATATGATAACAATATGTGGTAAGCAATGTGCAAACCATGTCGGTGACTTTTATTTGTGTTTCCTGCTTGCTTTTGTTTTCATCTTCGCTATAGGTTCAACCAAATGAATAATAAGGACTAATATTTAAACCCAACATAACAAATGCAATTAAAATAAGAAATTGAATAGTGTGAAGAAATAATACTTGTAGAAGAAGAATGCCGGTGTAAATCGTTTGTGTATGCAAGGTTTGTTACTTCCTTCACTCATTGTGTATTATTATATATTATTTACACAAGCAAAGGTGAAATAATCGTATAAGAGAAAATTAAATCAAGTTAGTCAGTGCGAGAAAAGTACACACACTAAAAGAAAAATAGTAAAGACAAACTGTTCAATTACACATTGTTTATAAAAATAAAAATAAAAAATAAAAAAATTAAATGAGGCAAACAAATAAACACGCAAAATCCAAAGAATGCAACAAGAAAACCATAGATTTTGGGAGTCTTCATTTTTTGCAAGGATATGGAATTGGGGGAAATTTGGTGCCCAATTTTTTTACTTCAATTTTGTGGTCTTCATTGAAAAAAACAAAATCTAATCAAAATTCTTGGCACAGAATAGGCATAGATATTTTGACTGCAACCATCATCACTATTAATTCTTCTCTACCATGTAAATCTATAAATAAACACATAAACCTCACTAAAATTGAAACCAAAACCAACAGTAGAGAAAGAGAACTACACAGGGAAAACAAATAATAAAATAAATAAATTTATGAAGTGTTAAGATATTACCTCCAACAACTTAAACCAAGCCGTTAGCTCCTCCGCCACTGCCCACGAAATTTAGGAGTTGGGATGACTAATTAGATTATTCTTTAAATAAAATTTCAAAATGGATTAATTTGTCCCATTAAGTCGTTTAAGATTTATATAGATATGCATAAAAAATAGATAGTTATATTAGTAAATCATAATTCAAATTTCAATATTGTCATATCTTTTTGAGATCCATGTTTAAATTCTTATGTGAGTTAGACACGTGACAAGATATGTGTGTTTTATTGATTTAAATTCTGATGGTGAGAGATATTTTCAAAATAGATTTGTTTAGATATATTTTAAATATTTTAAAATTTAAAATTGGATATTGAAAGGCAAAAGAAAGATTTTACTTGAAGCGATAGAGATCAAATATATTGATTTTATTTGTTTGTATATTTGATTTTTAAATTTTTTTTATTATGTTTATTTAAAAAAATAGAAATGAGGGAAATGAGTATAGGAGATTCCAGAGAATGCCATGTAGGAAAGAGAGTGCCTAGGAGTTTAGTATTAAGAGTTTGGAGGCCCCTCATATTCCACACTACATTCTTATAATATCCTTTTGAGATCCACGTCTAAATTCTTATGTGAGTTAGAGACGTGACAAGACATGTGTGTTTTATTGATTTAAATTCTGATGGTGTGAGATATTTTCAAAATAGATTCATTTAGATAGACTTTAAATATTTTTAAAATTTAAAATTGGATATTGAAAGGCAAAAGAAAGTTTTTACTTGAAGCGATAGAGATCAAATATATTAATTTTATTTGTTTGTATATTTGATTTTAAATTGTTTTTTATTATGTTTATTTAAAAAAATAGAAATGAGGGAAATGAGTAAAGGAGATTCCAGAGAATGCCATGTAGGAAAGAGAGTGCCTGAAAGTTTAGTATTAAGAGTTTGAAGGCTCCTCATATTCCACACTACATTCTTATAATATATAAAGATGTATATATGCATTGTACTTGTAACTAGGATGGTTTGATTAAGATAAAACTCTAACAAGATCATGCTTAAAGCATCTCCAATGCATTGCTAAAACAATTGCCAAAGCTATAATATGGCAGTTTGGACAAAAATGGCTTCTCTAATGGCATGCTATAGTAACTGCCAAATTTGGTACCAACTTTAGCAGCTGCCAAATCTGCCAGATCACCCAAAAACCAATTGCTTTCTTGCTTCCCTCCTTCCTTTTTAGTTGGCCCAAACATGCCATATCAAAGATTAATAGAATTTTGGCTCCAAATTCACAAATTCATCTGATTTTGTTTTTCATCACAGATTCACAAATTCACAAATCTCATAACAAATTTTCACAAATCTCATAACAAATTAAATAACAGAATGATCAGTGAACCCAATTCTCACAAATCTCATAACAAATTTTAGAACTAATTTAAGTGAATAACAAATCTGAAACAAATTTACCTAGATTCACAAGATGCGTGATGGATTTCAGATGATTTCAACAATCCCAAGCTTTCATCTTGTTCATCTTCTTCATCTGTTTGCTTCGTTTTAGGGTTTGTTTGTACTTCGTCTTCATATTCTCTATCAAAAAGACGATTTGAAGAAGTCAAAACAGAGGGTTTCAAATGTCTCAGATGGATTGAAGATATAAAGATCTAAAGGGTTTAGGGTTTAGAGAGAGATAGACAAAGGGAATAGAGAAAGGTAAGGAAAGTAGAGAGATCCAAGGGGTTTAGGGCTTTTTTGTGCGGTGAAGAGGGTTTTGTGAAGTGTGAATAGATACATGGATGGAGATGGAGGTTCGGTGATCGCCATCGTTGGAAGCATTGACCTTAGCGGTGGAGGGAATCTGACGGCGGCGGTGGATTTGACGGGGTCAGGTCCGTCAGCTTCCCTACTGTGTCAAGTATGATGGACCTTGCTCTGTTTCTCACTATTTCAAACCCAAACCCACTGGTACCCCTCTCTCTTTCTATATATATATATATATATATATATCATGTTTATATATGGATTATATTATTGTAGGTATGGAGGTGGAGGGTCTGAAAATAGAGGAAGCTTATAGAGAGAGACAGATGAAAATGGAGAGAGAGAGAGAGAGAGAGAGAGATGAAAATGAAGATGACATTAGCCCCGAAGATTCCAGAGGCTAAATCTTAGTTGTGGCTTAAGAAATCATCCAATGGTTAGTATAATTTTTGTAGTGGTATGTTTTTTGGTGGGGTGAATTATATTTAATTTTTTTTTTCATTTTTTATATTTGTCTAGTCGGGAATAATGTAAATATATAATTTTTTAAAAAACAATTAAAAAAAGTCACAAAAGACAAAAAATAAACCCAAAAAAAAATTACTAAAAAATCTATATCCAAACAACGCCTACAAACTTGGAGGAAAAGTTAAAATTTGCCATAATAGCATGTGACCATTGGAGCACCATTGTTATAATTTGGCAATAAATAACACTATTCATTGTCAAATTATAACAATGGTAATGCTATTAGCAAACACCATTGGAGACTATTCCATTGAATTCAAACTAAATCTAATATATCCAATCAAATTCCAACCAATGGGTATTTTGGACCTTTTGCACAAATTTTATTATAAAAACAACACCTCTCTTAGCATTTTACATATAAGAACACACACACAAACACTTCATTCAGTTGAGAGGGAGAGAAGAGAAGAGAGTGAGCTTGGTGGAGGAAAGGAGAGAAAGTAAAGGTCTTGCTAGCTAACCAACCAAGCCTCAAGTAAGCCACAACACAACTCTCTCTTTTATTTTCCTTTTTCAAATACATATTTTTAGAGATATAAAATCATATTTTCAGATGTGTTTTACTGGTGTTCATGTGTTCAAAGTGGATGAATTGGGCTTCAATCCTTCTTCTATTCATATTTCCTCTTAATAGATGAAAAACTACATTTTTCGTCCCATATCTCACATTTTTTTAAAGGCATACCACCACTATAAAAATTTGAGTTATTGATACATTTTTTAGTATGTTTTCATCACAAAAGAAGTGGAAAAGTTTCCTTAGTTGGCCTTTTTCTCACTAATCTTCTTATTTTCAGTATTGTGCATGAAAAATCTGTTTTATAGCCAACTTTAAAAAATTCTAGAAAAATGTATAAAAATCTTATGAACCTCAGTTTTACTTCAAAAATCTTTGTTAAGGAGTTATCTTTCAAGGAAAATTGGTTTCATTGAAAAAGAGTGAGCGGTTTGTAAGAAAATCCAATTTTCATAACTGTCGACGAATCTGGACAACACTGGAGTGTTTCTTAAATAACTAAAAATCTAAAAAAGCTATTCCATTTCCTAAACATGTTCTGAAAACTAGATTAAATTCTATACAAACTATAGGAAGGCCGAGTTCAGGAAAAACCTGAAATAGTCCTTTTGATTTTAATCTTTAAGTGGTATTGAATCTGGAAATTCTGTTTTGCATTAGTGTTTTATGCTTTTGAGTTCATGAATATCCTTATTTGTACATGATTATGTATTGGTATGATATTGCATATGTTATGGCTATGTTCCTTATCTTCTTCAATTGATGGTATTCATGCTTATGTGGATATTACTATTTTGTTAAGTTATTCTAACTTTATTTTAAGACATCTAACTCAACGGAAACCTTAATTGGGTTGGTATTGAGTTTTCGATCACTTGGATAATGAAGAGATGATAATGTGTTATGTATGGATTGATGGGATATGCTCCCTAATTGAAGGTTAAGTCTTGCGCAAGCGGTTATTGCGTAAACCTCAGAATGAAACAAACGTATTCGGACTCTTTGTGATGGTTTGATTATTGAGATAAGCTTGGGTCCAGATGAGACATTCAGGAGATAAAACTTTTTTTTGGAAGGATAAGGTTGGATTCAGGGTGATAAAAAACCTTTTTCTTTTCGTTGTCCCTTTTGAGGCCTGTAGTTGGCACTACGCAGTATATAACCGTTTGTAGGCATCCGAGGTAAGTTCTACAACAAAGCAGCAAAATGGAGAGTTTCGAATAGTCTGGTGTCCAATTCTTGCGGTTGGGAGAATGAAATCTCTTTGGGGGATTTCTAGGATACTAACATCTAATCTTGTAATCCTTGTTATTGACTTGAATATCATGCTTCATTACTTGCTTATTATAAATGTGATGGTGTATTGGATTGGGAAAAAAGGACGGGCTGTGTATGTGTTTACTAGGCATTCAACGCTCAAGGCGTTTCATATCAGGTATTGAAGACTATTAGACTAGTCAAGGAAAAGCTTAAGGATTTGAAGACGTATGGTTACCCTATGAGAGTTAGGAACTAGTTTTGTAAACACGTTTTAGAGATTGTAAGTGATTAATTACTTGTTGTATTTAAGACATGATTTTATAATTATTATATATATATATATATATCATTTGTAACCTATCCTTATACTCCGTCAACTCATGTAGGCCTTGTGTTAATACTTTGTCAAGATCTGTCAAAAAGGTAACTTGCTATCTAAGGTGATTGGACTTAGAAGGAAGGCTATATTGACTTCTCTAACTTTTCTGGGATCTTGCTTGGTTATTAGTCAAAAGATTCATTAGTGACGTTACTCTTATAACCTTAGATAAACCCTGTATTTATTTGTTAATATATTATCTGATGTTCCCGATTTTTAGGGGGTCACAATATGTGTTTATATGTACACTCAATTTGTTCATACGAGTTTGTCATTATACCCAATTTTCTCTGCTTCAAAATTGTGAACAAACACAAAAAAATTTGGTTTGATTAAAATTTCTCTGATTTGGTTAAAACAATTTTCTCTAGTTTAAAATTGTGAACAAACATAGAAAAAATTGTTAACAAAACTAGAGAAATTCCCCATGAACAGAGCCAAAGAAATTTCAATTCTCTGTGAACAAAGCTAGAGAAATTTGTGAACAAAACCAGAGAAATTTCAATGTTTTTTGGTTTGAACCAAAAGAAATTCTTTGGGAAGTATGAATTTCTATGGAGAGAATTTCTCTGGATCAATGTTGAGGGATCTTAGACATTATAAAAATATTGGATGTCCTTTATACTATAAAATCTTAATACAAAGGACCCTAAAAAAAAACCCCCAATATAAAATATATATTATTATATTAAAATTTAAATTTGTGTCAGATGTGTAAGTTATATATATAAAATATTATTACATCTGTAGTTATGTTTGTCTAATTTCGAATATAAAATAAATTTTTAAAAAATTAAAATATAAAGAGCCAAAGAATGAGAAGAAAAATAAATAAATTAAAAGCTGAAATAAAGACAAAATATAAAAGAGGTTAGTGTAATTAATTTACTCCAAAACAAAATAAAAATTTTAGTTTATGATTTCTCACCATGAATAATAAATAAAAGAGGTGACAATTTTTTTTTTTTTTTTACTTTTTCTCTCTAGGTATTATAATTTTTGTAGAGAATAATTTTGATTTGTGGTTAAATCTTATCATTTTTGTGATAAATAAAACATGTGTTTTAAGAGATTTTTATTTGTTATTACTTCTCTTATTTTTCATTATTATTTTTTTATTTTAATCATTAATATGAGTGATGAAAAATGTTGTACTTTCTATTTCTTTCATTCATTTTTTTTTAATCTCATCAAATCATTAATTCAAACTGATAGTTTTTTTGAACGAAATTCAAACTGATATTTACACTTTCTATAGTCACAATTTTTTTTCATCAAATGACGCAATTCTATATTATTTTTATTTTGTTGTAAAAGAAAAAAGCCAATGACATATGCGAATGTTTCCAAAATGCACTGTAATATTTTATTTAGATATTCCATCTTTTTTGAACATTTTATTTCAAATTTGAGTTTTGTTATTTTTTATTAGCATCTTCAATTAATTTTAATGCTATTTAACCCCCAACTCAAACCTTATTTGTACTTAACCACCATCAACCTTTAACTACCGTCTTCCATTACCTTCTCACGCAACCTTTTCGTTTATTGCAACCCTCATTTCTCGTCACAAAGCCTTAAATCAATCACTAATATAAGAGTAAATGTTTGGCCTTTTTTTTTTATATTTGAGTAAATGTTTGGCCATTTTTTTTTTTATATTTTGACTCTTAAAGTTTCTCGCTTTAATTTTTCTTGTGTCAAATTGTTTTTAATTTACTCAAAAAATTTACTTATATCTAAAATTATATAAAAATTGACATATTGACAATTACTTGATATAAAAATATTTTATTATATTTTAATTCATATGTTCTAAATAAACCTAAATCTCAATATATAATAATTTTTTTAAAATCAAATGACAACTAACATGATATTTTTTTTAATCTAATTTTAACCTGAACAAGTAAATTAAGGCCTTGTTTGTCATTTCCTAAAAAAGTTAAAAAGTCAAAAAATCACTATTCTATTTAAGTCACATCATCTTATTTAAGTCATATCTCCTCTTTACCACATTACTTCAAACTTAACCCATACCCAATTCATATTTCATAAAAAATCAAAAAGTGCACTTATTTAGAATACCAAAAAAAATCCTTGAAACATAAATCTATATCTATATCTATACAATATATATAAATCACATATGCAAAGTGAACAGTAATTTCAGCCAAATATGAGTAGTATTTTTTGAATAATTGAAAAGTCGATTTTGGCCTTATGCTTTGTAGCTTTTCTTCTTTGGATGCAAGGCCATTCATGGAAAACAATCTTCAAATTCCTTACAGCTGTTTATCAAAGGATCCATAGTATACCCCGCTCTCTCCCTCGTTTGTTTGCTTCACTCCCTCACGAAAAACCCCTCTCTTCTCGGGTCGTCTCTTCCCTGTTTCCATTCGTGGAGATCGAAGTCGCAAGGATTGAAGAGACCAGGTATGGCTCTTAAAACCTAAATTTTTCTCCTATTTGCTCCGAATCTATGGTTTCTCTTTCTCTGATTTCTCTGTCCGTTCTTTTGCTCTTTTTCATCTCTCACTTTCGTCTCTTGATTTTGAAGGGTTCTTTGAGAGCTCTGTCTTCTGTAGTACCTTATTGGTTCGAAAGAGTTCTCATTGAAGAGGTATGGCTTGAAATCCCTAAAACCCTGATTTTTATTAGTATGAAATTGTGATTTTGGAGACCATCATATAAATTTTCCCTGAGTTGTTGTTTATGTGGTCTTCTCTTTTTAGTATTTTCTATGCACATACATACCAGCAAGCTTTTTTATTCATTTATCTATTTTGCTGCGAAAAGATTGCAAAATTCAATTGCGTCAAACTTTTTAACCTTTAAAAACCCTCAAACAGAGGGCTTAATGTTCTTGATTTCAAATGGGGTTTGAATTTTTCTTGATTTCAAATGAATCGCTCCAAATGCAGTTCGGATTTTTCGAAATGCATGTATATAACTACAATCTCAATGTACAAAAATACACTTTCGGTAACCCAACTGACACAACTCTTCATTTGTTCCTAATTTTCTCATAGATTTTCTCTCTCGTCTCTCATATGTGTCTCTTCCTTTCTCACATCATCATTATCATTTTCCTTCTTTTTGGTTTTGTGTGTGTATTTTGTTGAATATCATTAGAACTAGCTACAGTAGTTCCATTGATGTGTAGTTGTTCCGGTGATGTGTGGAAGTGCTTAGCTTTTGCAATTTGTTTTATAGAACATAGTGTGTCGAAGTTTTGTGACTATTGCTTGGTACTGTGTCCATTGCAAGGCTTTACATGGAAAATTGAATTGGGTGATTGAGGAAATTCTGCGATTATGTTATGACTTTTGATGATGTGAAGATCCCTCATGGTGAGTAATAGGTTCTTCAAGAGATGTGGAAGAGAAAAGAGAAGAAGAAAAATAGAGAGGTGAGTGATGGCCGGTAAAGAGTGTGGAAAGAAAAAAGAGTAGAGAAAGAAGAAAAATATATAGGTATGTGATGGTCTGTAGAGAAAGATAGAGTAGAGAGAGAAGATCAAAATGTAAAATAGAGACTGTGGATCATAGTGATCAATTGATGGGTGAAATGAATACCAGTGAAAGTAGAGAAGATTTTTTGGCCAATGGTTTTCTTTGCCTTATTAGGTGTCTTTTGTGAAATGGGTTTGCAAAAAGTTGCCATACTTTTTTTAAAAAATTTATTACTAATTTTATTCTTTTGATTAAATTGAAAAATATATCATCTATGTGAAAAGTTCAATAAACCTTAACAATTTCTTAAGATCACTTTTAAACGTCGATTTGAATGGTTAATGGTCCAATCTTTTCTCTTCATTGCTTTTTTTCTTTTTTTCCCCTAGGTTTGGAAATGACCTTTGTTTGAGTTTCATTCATAAAAGAGAATTATAACACATTAGTATGAATCATTTTTTAATTTGATTGGGGCTCAGTGCCTTGGGCCACTGTGGAGGGTTAAATAGAAATGTGAGGAAAACTACACATAGCCATTGGAGTCTTGGCCAATGGTTTGCTTCATATTTAGTGGTTTCATAATTCTTTGTGATGTGAGTTTGCAATAGGTTTTGTAATTTCCTCTATTACCTTTAGTAGATTTTGTTGCTTGCTTCATATATATATATTTTTTTCATTTGTGTATGTAGATAATGTGTATTTTTTGTTAACAATTGTGAAGTCTCCTAACAGTATATATATATACAGTCCTTCAATTTCCCTTGTTGTTTGTTTAGTTGAACTTGAGGCTTAATATTACTACCTTTTGCATGTTAGGTGTTCATATAACAGAGGAATACACTATTCTTCATTCATAATTATTATTATGAACAAGTCTGAGATTTTTTTTTTCCAGTACACTAAAAAAATTCATTTTGAAAAGAATTCTTCAAATTATCATCTTTAAAATCCAATATTAATCTCATTCTTTTGCAAATTTATTCTCATGTACAAGAGCAAAAAATGGGCAGGAATCTTCTCTGTGATAAATGATTCAACATTTGATACTCAATTCATTTGACATTGCATACTTTGCATGGTTGTTTATTTAATGAGATTGAAGACCTCTTATTGAAATGTACATTCTTTGCATTATATGGTGGCTTTTGTCGCTTTTGTCAGTTTGAATGGAAGTGTTGTTGCTAACAACTATTTTCACTTTTATTGTTTCATTTCATTTTTATTTCATAATTCTTTTTCTTTGTTTTTAATAAAAGTAAATTAGTAATGTGAGATTTATTTCTTGTCCTTCCTCCTGATACTAGAAGTGCAAAAGAAGCTTATGCAGTTTCTAGATTTTTTTTTTTAATCGGCAAAAATAAAATATATTGATGTCAAGCAAAGGTACAAGGTGTACAAATGAATACGTCAGTGGAGACAAAAGGCCAAGGCTAAAGCAACAAAAAAGGGAACAAATCCCAATCAAAATTGGGAGCAACACCAAACAAGAACCAAAACAAAGCCAAATAGCGCAAGTAGCAAATATTGCAAACAAAACACCATCAGCAATTGATGCTGAAAAAATTCCCAACTCCATGTTGCACTTTACCAAAAAAACTCCAATGTTTAAAAGATTCCTACAATGCTTCCCATAGCATAACAGAGCACACCCATAATCTTGTTTCAAGACCGAACACCTATCACTTAGGCTGTGTAGATCATGAATTTAGGTAGAGATTTGGAAAGGAAAGCGAAAATGTAGATAAAATGTGAATGAAATATAGTTACATTTCCCTTTTCCTTTTCCCTTTCCCTTTCCCTTTTCATTTTCAAATCCTTACCCAAATCCATGCTCCAAACACAACATTAAGGTAACAGGTTTGAAAAGTCGTCTTCTTCCTATACAAAAAAAGCTCTTCTAAAATTAAGTTGCAAAGAACCATTATGATCACCTGGGCAGAGAAGATTAGCCACATTTCCATCCTTATTATCTGAAAGTTTATGCAACTAGGGCCTCTCATCAAGCCATTTGTCCTTCCAGAAATTAATATTCTTGCCATCCCTCAACTTTAGACTCAAATTTTCCCTAAAGAGTCGGAACTTGTCAAAAAATTTCGATTGGATAGAAAAAACTCCTTTCACACGTAAAAGATCTATTTTTAGACGAAGTTTCTAACAATTAATTAGATCATTGGAATTATTGTACTGTACTTTGTAGTCCAGTGTGATCATTAAACCTAACCTAAAACATCACTTGCATTCATGCACTCAAAATCTATTTCAAATATTAAAGAAAACACTACTATGAGTCTATGATAGAATCCAACATTGCTTCTGCTTCTTGTTAATCTAGAACTGATGTTGTGGAATGACCATCTGTGATCCAATTTAGTGAATGCAAGTTGCTAAAAACATCTAATAGCAAACTAGACCTTATTACCAAAAGCTAATTATCAAATATGAAAGGCTTAAAAAACTAAGCTTGTGGGTTTGGTCTAGCTTTTAGATGTGAAATTCCCTCGCTATGTAATTTGCACCATCTTGCTGATTAATTTTCTCTTTGAATTTTGAATGATTTAATTTGCATGCATGCGCTATGTTTGAACTGCATAAAACACAATGATTTGAATCTAGCCCTCCTAAGAATTTGCTTGTAGGTATTCTCTCTATTTCCTTCTTTTCAAGTAGATGATTAGCTACTTATCTTATCTCCAATCCATGCAAATAAGGATGTCTGATAATAGTTATTATGGTTTACCTTTGTATTGCTTTTTTATTTTATTTTTTCCCCATTAAACTATTAAATAAGAAGGGCTGATAACCTTTCTATTATTGTTTTTATTTTATTTTTTTTATGCTTTAAGCAAGTAGAATAAAAGTTTTGCAAACAAATCATGTTTGATTATTCTCATGATCCTGATCTATTTGGTATACATTTAGATTGAAGGAGTTGATGGGATCTAAAAGGTAGTATTTGATTTGAAATGCTAAATTATGAAAACTAGATATTTCTTTCTTACAAATATAATGCAGAGCAACTCTGGCTGAGGATTTAATAGAAAATTCAGTTCATGGAGGAAATGATGTGGTAGGTCTCACAGTATTACATACAAGCATGGTTTGGCTCATCTTACTCATAATATACCAAGTAAAAGTGGGTTCACAATTGATGAGGGATTTCAAGTCCTGCCATTAAGGATGATTGAGTACTTGTTCATTTGTCAAATAGAGAAAACAATTGCTTTATTTTTATTACATCATATTTTTAGGAATGACAATTTTGTTAGGAAAATAGATCTTGTAATAGGTTTTTTTATTTTTTATTTTTGTATAAGTAATAGTATTTGTTAAAAACTTTGTATTGTTGAGTCGATCTTGTATTCATGATCGAGTTGCTAATTTTGTGTGTTTATGCAATAGCTCAAAACTCATTTAAATACACAAATGTAATGGGCACTAACTGGCCATTAGTTAGCGTGCCTTGCACGCGCCCTTTCACTAGTACTAGTTAAAGTGAAAAGAGAAAAAGAAAGAGTCAAAGTGAAAAATGACTAAATACAAAGGGGCAATGTTTAATTTTTTCCGGTGGTGTTACATGCATCAATTAGTGTACTAACTAGTGTACCAACACTAGTTATAATATTATTATTGATCTCATTCATTAATTATATTATAAATATCAAAAATTTCTTAAATTCAGTCATATTATCAATTAGTATACTAACTAATAAAGTGCATATAGCATTATTCAATTTTCCCTTTATATAATTCGAACTTTCCCTCTCTTCCATTAGCACTTTCCTCCTCTTGTCGAAACTTGAAAGCATAGACAAATTGGATGGCATAATAGACATATAGTAAGCAACAAATCTGGGAATCCCATACCAACCAACATAATCAAAAGGTAATTACATGAATCATTCTAGTTTTGCATCACTGTAAATCTACTCTTTTTTTTTTCTTTTTTTTTTTTTTAAAGCCCTAGATTGCTTCAGAGGAGGATCCGAGTAGATTCATCTCAAACCCAACAAAAAAAATGGGAGATTTATCGAGAAAGACCGATGTGAAGAGTGCAATTGCGTTCAGTGACGACCTCGTTGGGTTCCTCAATGATGAGAAGGATGTTAACAACTTGACCCAACATTTGGAACAATCAAAGGTTCTTCAATCTCAATGCAACGCTGATTACAACAATGTTCTTAGCTTGCTTCAAGGTCCATCATCTTTCCTTATTTGTTCTCAACACCTCTTCTTTCTTTTCAATTTATTTTGTTAAAAATTGCCGTTTTTATGTAGGGGAAATAGCAGTTAAGTGGAAAGTTCAAAAAATAATTTCAGATACATGGAAAACTTTATAAATTTTTTTTTTTAAATCTTGTAAAGTTTGTCTTGAATATGTAATATATATATATATATATATTTTTAAAGTTGCACTGAAATGAAATTCCCCCTAGTATGTATGTATGTACGAACTAAGAGATGGAATATCTAACTAAAATTTTGGGATTCATTTACTCAGTTTTGATGGAGGGGTTTAGTGAGAAAAGAAAAGAAATGGCGAGACTTCACTTATTTGGATGGTTGAGTAAGGGGAGAAATGGACTCTCACCAAACTTGTGTTTTGTTTCTCATCAAAAGTGGTGAGATTTGTGAGAGAAGAATTGAATTTAATGAAATTTATTTAAAATACCAAAGCTACCCATATGAAAAAACAAAACTTCTTAATATGGAAGGTTATTTTAATAAAATAAAATAAGACACTTTCTTTTCCTTTCTCTTACTTAGCCTATCCAAACAACATAGGGGAGAAACCCCATTCTATTATTTTTTATTCATCCAAACATAATAGTGAGAAATCATAATCGTTTATTTTCTTTTCTCACCCAAGTGACAAACCCCAATCGTTTCTTTTCTCACCTCCTCTCATGATCCAAACAGAGTGTTAGAGACATCACAAATGTATGTACCGTATTGGCAATAGCAAATTGAAGTGTGGTTTAGCAGTTATTAGTTTTTTGCTTGATGTGTGTGTTCTAAGATTCTCGTTTTGTCTGTGTACGATGTGCTGCATAGCATAGAGGTTCATTTTGATTGATTTACTTGTAGTCTTTTTGGCAAATTAGGAGAGAAAAGGAAAGATTAAGTAGGAGAGAATAGAAAAGAATGGATAATGGTTATTAGTTCCAGTGATTAAAGAGGCTGTTGGCCTGGGTTTGGGCCAACATCCTGCCGTAGCGGAGGCTCAGGGTAAGGCCGAGTCGCAGTTGACTTGTGGTGCTTTGCGTTGTACCCTTTAAGGGAATAAAGTTGCACCAGCACTACTAGCTTTGGTTTTGATGAGATGGTAAGTGCTGAAGTCCAACAATTAGTATTAGAGCAAGATCTCAAGTTCGATTCCCTTGGAGAGGGCATGCTGCTTGCGGGGAGGTGTTGGGGGGATTGTTGGCCTGGGTTTGGGCCAGCATCCTGTTGTGGCAGAGGCCTAGGGTAAGGCCGAGTCGCAATTGACTTGTGGCACTATACCCTTTAAGGGAATAAAGTTGCGCCTTCACCACTACCTATGGATTTTGGTGAGATGGTAAGCGCTGAGGTCCAACAGAGGCAGTCATTCATATCATCTCTCGTGTAAATGTTGTTGTAAACATCCTGTTGTGGCAGAGGCCTAGGGTAAGGCTGAGTCGCAGTCGACTTGTGGCGCTATACCCTTTAAGGGAATAAAGTTGCGCCTTCACCACTACCTATGGGTTTTGGTGAGATGGTAAGCGCTGAGGTCCAACAGAGGCAGCCATTCATATCATCTCTCGTGTAAATGTTGTTGTGAATTCATTTTCTATGTACTAGACAAGTGCAAATGGTTCGGATTGAAGTCATAAGGCATTTTCTTCTCAGATTTAATATAACAATTGTCCTAATTTTTAGCAAGATGCAAGTGGGATCATGGACCACATCTCTATTTTTCTCGCTGCCTTTGTCATTTGGTTAGGAGACTTATTCTACGGTTTCTTCTGGTAGATTTTTGAGGATTTATTTATTTATTTTCCAGCTTGGCTTCTAAATGTTTGGGAAATTACATGGTAAATGCTGTATAATTTTCTGTTTAGCATCCATATCGTCTTTGTGAAAGAAAGCAACAAGTGGATATGTGAGGACAAATTGCATTGAAGTAAAGGGGACTTTGCTTTTCGAACCTTTGTTAATAAAACCTTTAGACATTCAAGTCCATGATGTATTGCCGGATCACGATGCTTCCTGCAACTGTATTAACATAACACCCTAATAATGTAAGCTGAATTCTGTGGGTTCCAACCTATATCACCAGCTTCAAACGTGTACCATTCAACTTTATGATACGCATACCAAAAGGACACTTAACCTCAATTTTTCATCTCTCTCTCTCTATCTTATTTCATGGGACTTTATTTGTATTTAATCACTCTCTTTATCTTGTTTTGTTTATCTAAAGTCTTCCACACAATTCCAATGAAATAACCTCAAACCAAAGTTCCAAAATTATCCACTAAACAGTAGCAAATAATTTGTGTAATTATATTTTTCATTTCCTCACATTTTAAAAATTATAATTTAAACCAAAGACAGATTCCCATTTTTCTTACAATTTTCAATGTGTACCCAACAAAATTATTAGTAATTAATTTTCCCTCTGGAATGGGATGTTACACTATCCATCTACTAATCGCCCACAATTATCAAACCCTAGTCCAAATGACAGGCCGTCACCCCCATTGAGGAGACGGATATTTGTCATTGTAGTTCTTTTAGTCCATCATTGTTTTTCAATTGCATCTTGTTAAAATGAATACCATTCTTTAAGTGCAACTGCTAGAAAAATACTTCAGGAAGGCTTATTCTCAATTTTCTTTGCAAACATGCTATTTAGTGTCAATATAGATCTGCATGTTATATCACTGACAAGTTATTACATGCATCAGATTATCAGAAAAGGATAGATGTGAGCAAGAAAAAATCAGATGAGGCAAGATCTGAAGCTGCTTCAGATGCAGAAATGGATTTGCTTCAACAAGAGTTGGAAGAGGAATTTCAGAGAGAATGTTTGCTCCAGGAGGAACTTAGATAAGTATTTGGTCAATTTCAGTTGTATATTTTTTATTCTTGGTTTCAAATCAATGGTATTAATTGGTGATTTGTTTGTAAATTCTGTCAACACAGTTATTACCAATGAAATTAGTGATCTAGAAAATCAAAGGGCTTCTGTTGAAGAAAGAAGGGAGATTCTGAGAAAGCTTGAGCAAGATGAGATGAGGGCACAGTAAGTGCAGAAAACCTGTTACAATCATTTAAGGATTCTCTCTTTGTGTTGCTCATTCTAGTATGGTTGTCATGTCTTACAATGTTCATTTAAAGTTTTGTATGGTCATGAATTCATCACATTTATTAGAAGAAAAAAATTGCTTGTGAACTCATGCTTGGAGTTGTAAAGTAGCGGGGGAGGGTTACTTCAACGTTTCAAATTTTGCCCTTTTGTTGGCTAGGGTCCTTTCAGCATCAGTAACTTCGTGTATATATATATCGTATTTTTATGTGTAATTGGGTTCATATATTCAACTAAAAAGATCTTATCAATTACTTTTGATTTAGAAGGTTGGAACTGTGCAAAATGTATTTACCTTGTACTTCATTCTCTCAAATCAGTATTTAAATAGTGTCAACCCTTTGACTTGTCAGGAAATAATATGTTACCATTCTTTCGTAGCCTTCTTTTGCAACTGTGATTTGATTTCTATTCTTTCCTTCTTTATCTACATTTTTTATGCATCAGATTAAACAATTTTCTTGTGTCTTGTAGGATGAAGCTTTCAATGTATGCTTCTGTCACAAATATAATTCCAAACCTGCATGAAAATTCCAAAATATCGGGGCGTATCCTTTTGTGTTGATCACTACTTGTTCTGTTTACTCTTTTCCTTCTGTGATCTCAATTTTATTTCTAGTAGAGGCTAGTTTAGTATTTTGCAGAATTGGGTTTTCCTTAAACCTGACCAATAACAGATATCGTGAAAAGAGACAGAAAGGCGGTTGAGAAGTTTGAATTTGACCCTTCAGAAGCGACTGCCTTTGATACATGCAACAACATTTGGAACATGATAAGCTTGTGATAAAATTCGAACGTTCTTCCATTTCCAAGGCAATATGTAATCCAGTTTATGAGTATATTTATATCGGTTGTCTTATAGTTATGTTGAAACTCAACTTTTTTAGCATTTTGAATCTTTAATCTTGTCAATTTGTAATTTTTGTTGACTTAACTCCAAGTCTGTTAGTGTTGATGCGAGTTATTTGGCTGTTTGCTCCATTTAATCTCTTCTCATGATATTACTTGGAAGAAAATATTGCAGTTCTTGAATTGAGACAAGTAGAAAACATTTTAATCGTAGGAGATAAGTCGATCACTATATTGAATCATTCAAACTCATTTCTAAATCAATTGTTCACAGATTGTTGCTGCGTAGATTTAGAAGTAGTTGTCTGTTTCCAACTAATGTAAATGCTTGCAAAGCTTGCAAGGATTTTGAATTTTCTTGAGAAAGTTTAGAATCTAACAACATATGTTCCTTAACCTAGATTTCATCATTTGGGATTTTCACCTAATTCATGCACTTTTTAGAAACATGGTTTGCCCATTTGAACACTTTATTATATTAGCCTGTCAATTATATATGTATGGTAATGGATTGATGCTGGACTGAGTCACAGGTGCTACGAATTACACAGAAATTTCCATCTTCATCTTCATCCGCTTTGTTGATGAAGCTGTTGGTGATTCTGGTTTTTTCTGTGCTGGTGCCATTGATGTCAAGTTTTTAGCCTCGCTTGTATAGCTAACTTGAGCAACAGAATTTTCATTGTTGGATGAGTTGATCCCAACAGAAAGTGATTTGCAAGCACTAGGTCTGCTAGAGCCTTTGTATGCTCTGCAGACGTAGGCTGCAAAATTTTGGTAATCCTGCAGCCAGAATAGTATAGTAGGTTATACATATACAGAGAGAGAGAGAGAGAGAGAGAGAGAGAGAGAGAGAGAGAGAGAGAGAGAGAGGGACTTGGGACTAACATCTTGCAGTGGTTGATTATCCACAATCACCCAAGGAACAAATCTGTGAGGTGGATTAAGATGAGCAGTTTCATCAGCATAACTTCGTTCAAGCTGCACAGTCAATTTGCAAATTCAGCAATGGACTTGGCAAATAAAATGATAAAAAACTGAGAAACAAATTCAATATCAACTGTATTTAAGTATGCATATGTGACAGTAAGACTGTACAAATTTGGCTCTTCCTAAATCTTGCAGCTACAGGAGTCTTGTGCACTAAATTACCTCCAAGTATGCACGTGCATTTGTTACCTTCAAGTACTTGAGTACCATTCGTGTTTGACTAGTTAAAAACTTGTTTGAGATAGGTTCTATGTAAACAAGCTAAGCTTGCACTAATTTTGAGCTCGTGATCAGTGAGATTGAAGCTTGTTTAAGATCGATTCAAAAGACAAAACAAACCAAATTTGAACACATTTTCAAAATTCATTAAAATTTCAAACCAAGCTCGAACTACTTACTATTCAGTTTGACGCGACTTGTTTAACCTTCATTAAAAGGCAATTCTCATATGTTACTCCATGAGAATAACTGTAACTCCAAGTCAACTTAAATGAAGAACTAGAAAACAGAGAATGTGACTGCAAAAGCATACAAAACAAACCTGAAACCCAAGTCCACTGTTGTAGCAATCCACAACAGGTTTTGAATTCAATCCTTGTGTTCCAAAACAAGATTCCCACTCATTGTGCTTGTTCTCTAGATGCAAACGCTCGACGCATTTGATGAATTTGAAGCTGAAATGTGCTCCCTGAATCAGAATTCAAATGGGAAATGTTGAACTACATATTTTGTTTTATGAAAACATGTTTTAGGGTTTTTGGAGCAAAAGCAATATGTGTCTTGTTGTTACCAAGTCAGGCCAGACTCTAATGGCACAGGCTTCCACTGTGTTTAGCAGACACTCATCTGGTCCATGCTGCATATTGTTGTTTCAAACATATTCACCAAACAAGTTAGATTCAAAATTAGATTTTTGGTTTTGTTGTAATTTATAATTGTGTTAAACATTGAGCTTAAGAAGCACACCATAACTTTTTTTTTTTGAAGGAAATATTTCCAGTGTGCAATTAAAAAAAAAAAAAAAAACTATTCCTTTCCTTTATTTCATTTTTCTCGTCAAATATTTCTTATACAATATTCTTGACAATTGAACGAAATATCAAAACAAGTGTTCGTTTATTTTCACATATACACAACATAATTAATTGGGGGAAATTACAAGAATTCCAGGGTTTTGACCCTTTTAACAAAATAAACATCAATTTTTAATTTTGTCAATTTAAACCTTAAATTTTTGAATTATATTTGATCTAAACTGTCAGACTATTTTCATTGAGCAAAACCAACAGAAAAAAATATATTTTAGTTATTAAACTCAATATAAGTATACATAAACAATCTAAAATACCATTTTTCGTTGAATTTAATAAGTAAAATAATATTTCTTCCGTAGGTTTTACTTATCGGAAATAGGCACATGGTTGAAATTGAAAACAAATCAAAATTTTAGGGTTTAAATTGACAAAGTAAAAAATTCAGAGTTTATTTTGTTACAAGGATCAAATATTTATTTATTTATTTATAATTTTTCCTAATTAATTCCAAGTCAATTTTGATAGACACCTGGCAATTATAAAGGCTCAACAGGGCTAAATCAATACAACAATGTTTAATAGATTCCATTAAACACATTCCTGGGTGAATCACATGCTAAGCAGATCAGATCATTAGAAAATTTAAAAAAAAAAAAAAAAAAATGCTAGAAGATCTCAACTGAAGGGTATTTTAGTTGTTTAAGAAATAATAACAATTAAATAAGGAAAATATCAAATAAATGAGGAATACAGAAACTAATTACAAATCAATAAAAAATATGCCTAGTGCAAATGAAAACTCTATGCTCTGTTGATTTACAATTAGTTTTCCATTAAATAACAGAGAAAAAGCATAGCACAGATGAAGAAGTTGAGAACAGAGACAGACCTGGCAAACCCAGGTTGAATTATCTTTGAGATAAGTGTTTCCCCATGGGACCAGCCTTAGATTGATGATGGAGATGAGTCCATTCTCAAAGATCTTCGCCAAGTTGTTCACTATGAAGTTTGCACAGTATGGACAGAGAGTTTCATAGTAAAGTGACAACTCAACTTTACTTGGATCATTACTAGACTCAATCTTTTTGAAATCTGCATCATCATCAATTGAAGAAGCATGAGATTGAGATATGAATATGATCAATGCATATATGATGAGAGATGCATAGACTACTTTATGAGAAGTCATGGCTTAAAATGAAGATGTTGAGCCTCCCCTTGTATTGTGCATATACATTTATATGTCTAATGATATACGAATAGAAAAAATATACAGAATCTTTTATCATTCTGAGCAAGCTTCCCTTTAATCCACTAATTCCACTGGAGGGTGGGCCCAACTTGGATCTATTTTGATGATCTGAATCATTCAATTTTTCAAATCTTCTTAGTAGATTATTTACACAAAAAACTATATTAATCAGATATCGGTAACTATATATTTAGATCGCAATTGTTTTTAAAACATAAACGGTTTATTCTTAAAATCACACTTGTTATCTATTTGTTTAAAGTCAAATGTGATTTGAATATGTAATTACTGATATTCAATCAATTTATATATTTATATAAATAATATACTGAAATGATATTTAATTAAATATAAAAATGACACCATCACATTGTTTAATAAAAAAATTTGTAAGAATAAAATATTTCCATTAATATATCCTTCTCTTTTTGTTGTCCTTAAAGTGAGAAGGTTTTCAACTATAGTGCTCCTTAGTTATTTTGATTTTTGGACTTTTTCTTTTCCAGTTGCTTTCCCTTTCTGCAGTAAAAACAAAAAAAATATATTAATTCACTTGTGCAGTGTCTCATATCAATAAAGCTTGAGACCCCCGTGGGGTACTGGGGGTCGCTTCTCATTGGCTGAAAAAATTGTTTTTTTTTTTTTTTTTTTTTAGCCATTGCCAGCCCCCACGTGGAGGTGGGGGGGGGGTGCTGGGGGTGCCTTGGAGCTGGGGGTCTCCAGCATTTCCCGTCTCATATAAAAAGAGTAAATATTAGATATTTAGTATATTACCAATCAATAGGAATATTTTGTTGAATAAGTGAGTATCCATCTAATTCCTTCAATGATTTTTTTTTTTTTTTGGTTCACGGGTGATACCACATAAACTGTCACACTCAACTTTTTGCTAGCTAAAAAAACTGATGATTAATTTGAAAAAATATAATTTAAAAAAATAATTTTATTCACACACTTAATAAATATAAGAACAAAACACATACTGTGATTGATCTAAAGTAATGGACTCTCTATTCTTCTTACTCAAAATAATATATCCGACCACTCTAACCTAATCAAAATGTGTGTTTTGTTTACAAATCTTGTCATAAAATTGTACATTTTCACTCTATTAGGCTTGGTTTGGCATACACTATAAAAGTTAAAAAGTTACTTAAAAAGTTAAAAAGTTAACATTATTCACTAAAAAAAAATATTAAAAAAATAATATCCATGTAATAATACAAATAAAAAAAAAATACAATTAACAAGGTATGACGTGATGGGCCCGTTAGTAACTGGGAAAAAAAAAAATAGGGAGTAAAATATTCATTAAATTGGATGGTAGAGCTGGGCCTGTGGGGGTCCACCATGGGTCCCGTTTTGGTAATCTGAACCGTTTAATATGTAGAACTTGTCTAGTACTATATGCTTATAAAAAATCACGTCTATCGGATATCGCTAAATATATGATCAAATCAGTTTTGTATAAAAATGGATGGTGTTATAGTTAACAGTTAACAAAAAAAGCTAACACGATCAGATAGCTACCGATATCCAATTAATGTGATTTTTTACAAACATATAGTACTCGACGAGTTTTACACAACGGTTCCGATTAGTAAAACGGGACCCGTGATGGCCCCCATGGGCCGAACAGAACCGACAAATTTATGCCCGAAAAGTAGAGAATCAATCTCCTACACACCCTCCACAGCGCTGCTTCCAACCGTACGGCCTACACCATTACTTTATTCCCCCAACCGTACGGCCTACACCATTACTTTATTTCCCTATACACTTATTTATACAATTTTTTAATACACATTTTTTCATAAAAATTCAAAAAGTTAACCCAAACATCTATATTTTTTTCCTCAACATTTTAGTCTAAAAAGATAAAAAATACACTTATTTAAGACACCCCAAACAACTCCTTAATTTTAAGAAAAATAGTGTTCTGATCGATTAGTAGATACAACGGACTTCTAGACCAACGATATGACCTGCTTCTCATGCATGAGAAATTAGGAGTTCAACTTTCGCCAAGACTAGAGTTGGGTGACATCAATAAAGGAGCTGACTCCTCTAACTTTTATCTGTATGAGCAGCCACCTATGGCACACAATCGAAGAAGAGTGAGTACTATAAACAAAGAAGAGTGGGGTATTTTTGGCTGTGAAAAATTAATAACATTTATGTGAGAAATTGGACCTATCATCAACTATTGCTTGCACAGTGAGGTTGTCAGAAAAACTTTATTGAGGGTCAGTGCCTGTTGCCAATGGACTGTGCTTACTCTCTCGCAAAATTAATCAGTAAATTTAAAATATAATTAATTAGTATTTAAAAAAAATTATAATTAGTAAAAGTAATGAGACTCATAATTTTATATTATGAATGAATATATTATTTGATAATTAATGGGTGATTGGCATAGCACGTAGTGCTCTAAGGCTATGTTTGATTTATAAGACGAATAGTGAAGATAAAATAGTCTTTTTATTTTATTTCCCAACTCAGGATATATAATCTCACTTCTACCCCATTACTAATAATCTTATAAATTTATTGGATTAATTATCTATTGGATTAATAATCTTGAAAAAAAATTTCAAAACAAATACAGGATTATTGGGTCCACAGATTAATAATTCAAATTCTATACTCTAATCCTATCAATCAAACATATCCTAAGGACACTAAATAATTTTCTTTCCGTGTCACGCTCTTCACATGACATTCATCTATAATACGACATTTGAATGTTAGTTTAGTTAGAAATTTTTCTTTCTCTAGACTAATGAAAAAATTGTAATTGGCCTCACAATTTAAATAAAATTTCATTTACCTTCTTTGCAGTATGAAAACTTTAATAATGTTAATTGGGATGATAAAATTGCTATTATGATATTTTGTATTTAAACTTGTACTGATGTCAAATGACATAGTTTCCTTCACTCCTACTTAAGGAATTTACTTAATTATCGTTATTATAATAACAATATGTGTAATTCATATATGGAATATGAGTATTTGATTGTGGGCTACTTTTAATATAGAGATAATGAAGGATAATATGGGCATTTTGGGCTTGTTTGGGGTGTCCTAAAAAAGTGTACTTTTTGTCTTTTTGGACTAAAAAAGTTGAGAAAAAAATATGGAGGTTTGGGTTAACTTTTTGACTTTTTATGAAAAAATGTGTATTAAAAAATTGTATAAAAAAAGTGTGTAAGAGATGATTAGAGAGGGGTGGGCCCCAGCCGTACAACCGGATGGAGTGTATTGGAGTCGGAAATTATTAGCTAATTTTTGTACAAAGCACGGGACGGTTTTGTTTGGCCCGTGGGGGTCATCACGGGTCCCATTTTAATAATCTGAACCGTTTAATGTGTGTAACTCGTCGAACACTATGTACCTATAAAAAATCACGTTAATCGGATATCGATAGCTATCTGATCAGATTTATTTATTTTTCAATCATTAATTATAACACCATCCATTTGTTGTATATAACTAATTTGATCATATAGTTATCGATATCCGATCAATGTGATTTTTTTTAGGCATATAGTACTCGACGATTTCTATACATTGAACGGTTCAGATTATCAAAACGGGACCCGTAATGGCCCCTATGGGACGAACAACGGTGTGTGTGAAAATCACACCGAATCATTTCATTTTTGCTGTACAGCCGCTGCACAACATCAATTCAAATTGTACTTTTTGGGAAGAAAATTGATTTTTTAATTTTTTTTTGTGGTGAATAGTGATATCTTTTTAGATTTTGGAGTAACTTTTTGACTTTTTGGCTTATATAGGATCAGCAGCGATTGGGAGCCCGAATCAGGGCTTCCCTGAATGCCCCGAAATCCTTTTTTTTTTTTTTTTTCCAGCAGAAGAAGGAAGAAGAAGAAGGAGGAGGAGGAAGGAGGAGGAGAGGAGGAAGAGGAGGATGAATGGATTGGAGGGGCCATACCAGTGGGAGGAGGCGGAGGCGGGGCCGGAGGCGACGGCGGTGGTGCAGCGACGACCGGGGCCGGGCAGCGACGACCGGGGCTGGGCCGACGACGGCGGTGGTGAGATGACGGCGAACCACCTCTCTTCTCTCTCTCTCTCTCTCTTCTTCCCCCCTCTGGTTCAGACTGAAATCGAAGAAGAAGAAAGAAAAAAAAAAAAAAAAAATAATGCCCAAAACGACGTCGTTTTGGGCATTAGGGGGATTCGGGGCTGAAAAATTCGAGGTACAAATCTTTTTTCATATAGGATAAGCCAAACCAATAAATAATGGTTTATCATTTTCTCTCCGTTTGACTAACAAATGATTAATGATAT
Organism: Camellia japonica; assembly: GCA_030407325.1. NCBI lineage: Eukaryota > Viridiplantae > Streptophyta > Magnoliopsida > Ericales > Theaceae > Camellia > Camellia japonica. The sequence goes on from JAPPVO010000017.1 coordinate 36,220,198, forward strand.
GAACTAAATTGTCATGAAATTTATATTTCAAAAAAACTTAATAGGTTAAATAGTTAATATGACAAAATATCCAATCATATTACTTTCTCTACTTTTATACATATTTTTTTATAAAAAATTTAAAATAAATTAAAATAACTTATTTCCAAACACTCCTATAATTATATCAAAATTATAAAGTTAGTTGTTCTTGAGAGAGATGACAGTAAAATTACTCTAAAACAGAAAGTCACTCTGGTCCTCCTGGGTTAACTAGACCCATCCAAGTAAAGAGATTTTTATCGTGTTCAGACTTTGAGTTCTTGTCTTAATAATTATTATTATGGGAAATTTTAATCACTATTGGTGGTTAATGTTGGGATATATATGTAAAAATAAAATAAATTATACTTTTTATTCTTATAATTTGATATAAATTTTAATTTAGTGTTATTTTAATTTTGGTAATCTCACAGTGGTGGTGTGTGTAAATTAAATGTATAATTAAAAAAAAAAAAAAAATAGAAAATAATTATATAAATTAAATGCCGAATTAATTACTTACAGAAATTTTAAACGTCGAGATTTGTATTGGACACAATCTCCTTAAAGTAGATTTCGCCCTCACTTTGGTGCTTCGAGTTTTAATGGCGTTTACTTCCCAGGATGTAACGACTACTACTCGATTTGCAGCACTACAAAATCAAATCTTGCGAACTAAACAATGCTTTTACTCTTTCTCTTTCTTTCCTAGAAACTAAATGGTAAATAGATGCAGGAGCACAGGAAGACAAACATAAGAAGAAAATGAAGAGTTTTTTTTTGGAAAATTTCGATACAAATGAATTGCTGGATGACAGACTATTTATAGGAGAAATGGTGGCTATTCCGAACAGGTAGAAACCTGTTCGGACAGATTCAACAGGTACAAAACTTGTTTGGACAGATTTAAATAGTAATAGATCTGTTCGGTTTGAATTTCAACAGGTATGAACCTGTTTGGATGGAATTCAATAGGTAAAAAACCTGTTTGGGATTTGTTTGGGTGAAGGAAAAATCTGGACCAATTTATTTTGAATTTTGAAACCAAAATTAAAAATAAATACATAAAATATAAATGTTTTTGGCCCAAAAAGATAAATGGTAAATAAGTATTGGACCAGACAAGCCCAACCCAATCTTACACCTACGCTCAGGCTCACTTCGCCCGACCGGACAGACGGCGGCGGCGGCGCACACACCTGTGGTTTTTGTTTTAGGTCCAATAGGTCTAACCCATTTTACCTATAACCTCACCCTTCTACAAACTTGGGTATCCCTTGGGGCCTATCCCAAGTATTCCAAGCTATAGTATATAAACCCATACAAATCCTTAAGCATTTCCAATGTGGGGCAAGCATATTTCACAAATATGTAGAAAACCCACCTAAAACCATTTCCACAAATTCGAAAACGCGTGTTGAATTCTTATTCATCTAGAAATGGTTTTAAGCAACCAAATACACGATATTATTCACTACGCGAGATTAAACATGAACCCAATTAGTAACGTTAAAGATAACGCTTGGGTCCCATCTTAATTAATGCTCAAAGTTAACAAAAAACAAGATTTTTCCAAAGCCATTTTCCAACAATCCCTCCCATGCATGGAATTTACGATAACAGACATACAACAAAATGCAAACAAATAAAGATTATATTAAGAAGATACACCACATCGAAATAGGTAACTTTTGGCTTTGAACCTGTCATGACCCATCCGAGTGACCAGGGCTGGATTCGCAACTAGCTAATTCTAAAATTTCTTAGATTAATTCCAAGTAATTAAATTAAATAATGCAACGGATTAAAATAAAAGATGTAGATAAATATCTAAAGCGTAGATAGAAATTATTATTTATGTAACGATGTAACATCAGTCAGATAATGATTATAAAAAGAAAAAAAAAACATGATATCCATATCAAATTTGAGGTTCTGATTCACAGAGTAAAACCATCATTCTTTAAATTTCTTCACCTGAAAGGGGTTTTAACAGCTATAAGTATATGGCAGAGTGAACAATATTATACTGAGAGCATGAGGGTATAAAATCACCATGGATAATTATTTATGCTAAACGATAAATAGTTTCGTTCGAATAAATTATTTTTAATAACAGACATATAATTCAAAATCATATAAACAAAATAAGTATAACCACGGTACAGAACAAAATAGAGGGTCAATGGATCCATAACAGACAGAGGGTCACGAAGTGACTAATCAGAGGGCCAAAGGTTATTTAAGTCCCTCAAGGCATGTGACTGTTAGAGGGTCACTAAAGTGACAATTCAGAGGGCTAGTAATTATTTAAGTCCCCTAAGGCATGGGACCTCCGTGGTGGTACTTATTCAAGACAAATGTTTATAAAATTATTGTCAAATATTTTTTAAAATTTAAACAAACATGTCCATGGGTTTCAATTTAAGCAAATAGAGTTCAAAAAATAATCCACGTAATTGAAACATTAAAATAACCATAAAACATAAATTATATAAAATAATTCATGGTAATTCAAAACATTCGTAAAATATGTTATGGTGACTCAAGGTATAATATTACTCACCTTATTATCGACCCTTAGCCTTTACTTCTCTATTATTGCTTACTAGTATGCTATACTTGTTTTGAATCTATGTGTCTCTTTCTTGTTTCTTTCCGAAGCTCGGCGACTCACTATTTATAGGGGGTAATGTGCACAGTCATGTGGTAAATTTTGCCACCACATGTCACTCAAATCACTTGCCATTTGCTTCTTCCCTATTATGACTTATCCAGGTGCTTATCTAAATATGCATATTCACTACCCTATATGTTAGGGTGGTGACAGACCGTATATATCCAATTTTTTTTTTAAAATTTATTTATTTAGTTATTATAATATTTCATTTATCAACCATTCAACATACACTCCAAATAAGATATATATATATATATATATATGTGATATTATTTAGGGTGTCACATTCTCCCCTCCTAAATAGAAGTTTGTCCTCAAATTTGACATACCTTGGTTTTCGAAAAGGTGAGGACGTAGCTTCTTCGATACAATGATTTCGCCATAAAACCTTGACAAAAGGTATAGTCTGGTTTCGGAGAATTTGATCACGACGATCGAGAATCCGCACTAGTTGTTCTTCATAAGAGAGATTTTCTTGAACTTCGAGGCTCTCATAATTGACAACATGTTCTGGATCTCGATGATATTGTCAAAGCATTGAAACATGGAACACATTGTGAACATTGGACAGTTCTGGTGGAAGAGCAAGACGGTATGCTACAGGGCCAATTCTCTCCAGTATTTCAAATGCTCTGACATAACGCAGATTCAACTTTCCTCATTTTCCAAATCGAATGACTCCCCTTGTTGGTGAGACCTTTAAGAAAACGTGTTTTCCTACCTAAAATTCCAAATCTCGTCTCCGTGGATCCACATAGCTTTTCTAGCGACTTTGAGCTATGCGAATTCGCTGTTGAATGAGTTGAGTCTTATCACTCGTTACTTGTACGACTTCAGGGCCTAATAGCTTCCTGTCTCCGACTTCTGCCCAACATAGAGGTGACCGACATCTCCTTCCATACAATTCTTCATATCGTGCCATATCAATGCTTGCTTGGTAGCTATTGTTATAGGTGAATTCCACTAAAGGCAGGTGCTCATCCCAATTACCCTTGAGGTCCAACACGTACATCCGTAGCATGTCTTCCAAAATCTAGATTGTTCTTTCGGATTGCCCATCAGTTTGCGGGTGATAAATAGTGCTAAACTTCATGTTGTTCCCAAAGCTTCTTGCAATTTGTTCCATAAGTGAGATACGAAGCAGGGGTCTCGGTCAGACATGATTGAAACTGGGGTACCATGCAACCGAATGATTTCTTTGATGTATAGAGTGGCGAACTTAGTAAGGGAGTATGTGATTCTGATTGGTAGGAAATGTGCCGACTTCGTTAATCGGTTTACTATAACCCATATCGCATCATTCTTTGAAACTGACCGTGATAGCCCGACCATGAAGTCCATAGTAATGTGCTCCCATTTCCACTTAGGAATAGGGAGTGGTTGTAGTATTCCTGCAGGTCTCTGATGTTCTGCTTTAACACGTTGACATTGCAAGCATTTGGAGACGTAGCTTGCTATGTCTTTTTTCATTCCTGTCCACCAGTAGTGTTCTCTCAGATTATGATACATCTTGGTGTTGCCAGGGTGGACTGCAAACCTCGAGCTATAAGCCTCCCCCAATATCTTCTTCTTGAGCTCTGGTATGTCGGGTACTCAAATTCGATTTTGAAATTTTAGCATCCCTTTGCTTATAGTGAAGTCAGGATTAGGAGTAGTTTTCTGCTCCGAGTACTTTTTTTTCAAAAGTTTGTCTGCACATTTGCGTGCTTTAATTTCTTCAATCAATGTGGGTTCTATGATTACGTTGGCGAGTAGTCCTTTGATCTTGCGGGAGACGAGGATACATGCCAAACTTCTGATAGTCTTTCGACTCAATGCGTCTGCTACCATGTTAGCTTTGCCCAGATGGTGATGGATCTCTACATCGTAGTCCTTCATAAATTCTAGCCATCGACGTTGCCACATATTCAGTTCCTTCTGCGTAAACAGATATTTAAGACTCTTGTGATCTGTGTAAATCTCACAGATTGCACCGTAGAGATAATGACGCCAAATCTTGAGTGCGAAGATTACTGCAGCCAATTCTAGATCATGAGTTGGGTAGTTTTTCTCGTGAGTTTTAAGTTGTCGTGAGGTATATGCAATGACTTTCATATTCTGCATAAGAACGCAACCCAAACCATTGTATGAGGCATCCCTATAAATTACAAACACATCATTTCCTGTGGGGAGTGCCAGTATAAGAGCTGTCATAAGCCTATTTTTCAACTCCTAGAAACAACGTTCCTATTTGTCAGTCCATTCAAAGAGTGTGTTCTTTTGAGTTAGCAGGGTCAAGGGTGATAATATCTTCGAGAAATCTTGAATGAAGCGTCAGTAATAGCCGGCTAGACCCAAGAAGCTTCGAATCTCGGACACGTTAGTAGGTCGTGGCCAATCCATGATTGTTGTAACTTTTTGGGGGTCAACCGAGATACCATCTTTGTTGATGACGTGACCGAGGAAGTGTACACTAGTGATCCAGAATTCGCATTTCTTCAACTTGGCATAAAGTTTGTGATCACGTAATGTTTGCAGCACTGTTTGTAAGTGTCACTTATGATCCTCTGGTGACTTGGAGTATACGAGAATGTCGTTAATGAAGACGATGACGAACTCATCAAGGTATGGTTTGAACACTCAGTTCATGAGGTCCATGAAGCCGTTGGAGCATTTGTGACGCCAAATGGCATGACAAGAAACTCGTAGTGCTCGTAACGTGTTCTGAAGGCCGTCTTCTCGATGCTTTCCATTTTGACTTTTAGTTGATAATAGCTAGAACGCAAGTCAATTTTGGAGAATACTTGGGCACCTTGAAGTTGATCAAACAAGTCGTTGATTCTTAGCAAGGGTATCGATTCTTGATGGTGACTTTGTTCAAATCCCAACAATCGATGCAGAACCTCATTGTGCCATCCTTTTTCTTTACGAACAGTACTGGAGCTCCTCATGGTGAGGTACTTGGTCGAATGAAACCTTTGTCTAGGAGTTCCTGGAGTTGGGTTTTTAGTTCCTTTAATTCTGCCAACGACATGCGTAAGGGGTTTTGGAGATCGGTTGTGTATTGGGTTGAGTGTCAATGGTGAATTCGATTTGTGATCAACTAAAGTACCAGGTAAGTTTTCAAGGAAAACATCAGGAAATTCTCGAACCACCGGTATTGAATCGAGTGTTGGGTCTATTTGTTAAGCGTTGACCACATAACAAATACAACCACCACAACCTTTTCTCAAAAGTCGTTGGGCTATCATGGAGGATATCAAATACGGAGGGGTAGAAACTCCAGTTGCTTCGAAGACCAGCTCGCGTTGGTCGGGTAACCGAAGAAAGACCTTTTTGGTCGTACAATCAATAGAGGCATGGTTGGTAGCAAACCAATCCATTCCTAAGATTATGTCGAAGCTACTAATGTGGAGTGGAATCAGATCGACATACAAAGTTTCACTTTTTAGGGATATAACACAAGACTTGTATATCTTTGTACTAAGCGTGGAGACACCAATGCAAAAGCCACAGATAATGCATATCCCAATGGTTTAGGTGTTGATGTTAACTTGGAAACAAAGTGTGGTGCAACAAACGAATAAGTGGAACTAGAGTCAAAGAGAACATGAACTAAGTGACCACAGACAGAAAGTGTACCTGTCACAACGTTCTCCGTAGCATTGGAATTTCCGGGTACTAACGCAAAAGCTCTCCCTTGGCGTCTCAGTTCCTTCTTCCCTCCTGTGGCGGTTTCTGGTTTCTGAGCTAGTTCAGAGGTACCCATCACAGAGTTGGTGAATTTTGGGTAGTCTTTCATCACATGGCCAACTTGGCCACATCTATAACATGCTCCTATTGCCCGATAGCACTGTCCCCTATGAGCTTTTCCGCAACTCGAACAATTCGGAATGGTGTTACCCTTGGGAATAGTAAAACTTTGGTTGGCTGAACCAGTTGAGCTAGTAGATCCAAGATTTATTTTCTTTGGTGGGGCTGCCCTTGATCCTCTGACTAGTTCTCAAAATCACTTCTTTTGACCCATTCCACTTGAACGTGCGGTTTTAATTCCTTTTTCAGCGATGTATGCTCGATCCATCACCTCTGCATAGGTTGGTAGTTTCAGAACCTCAAGCCTATCTTTGATTTTTGCATCTAATCCTGCTTCGAATTTCCTTGCTTTTCGGGCTTCTGTCAAAATAACATAAGGTGCAAATCGGGCTAGTCGCATGAACTTATTTTCGTATTCTGCCACCGACATTATTTCTTGCCTCAAATGTAGGAACTCGGATGCCTTCTGCTCCCGTAGTGATTCTGGAAAATACTTTTCATAGAACACCTCTAGGAATCTCGCCTAAGTCACGATCTCTTCTTTTTGTAAGGTGAGAAGCCACCATTCCTGCGTATCTTCCTTGAAGGTGAAAATAGCGAAGGATACTTTCTATTCTTCTGTATAGGGTAGGGCACAAAAATCTTCTTCATTTTTTTAACCCAAGCTTCAGCTATCAACGGGTTTGAACCTCCTGTGAACGTGGAAGGATTCAGGTCTTGGAATTGTTTAATCATAGTTGTCCCTTTTCGATGTTCTGGTGACCCATTGTTCTGCAAGGCTTGCAAGAAACTGGTAATAGCTCTTTCCACAATCCTTTCCATTGGATCGGCTCCATTGGATGATGATCTGGTACCATTTCCATCGTTAGCCATAGCTATAAAACAATTTTAATAAACGTGGTGCATGATTTCTATTAATTACCTAAATTAAAACATATTCACATAATCTACAAAACATAGACAATGTATACATCAAAACACCGGTTTTATTCATGTATAATGGTGTTGGTACATCACTTGTAGTTATGTCAATTTGGTGCCTAACCCTCCATGACAAAACGGGTTAGAACTAGGTCATGGTCAGCTCACTTGGACACCAAACACAAGGAAAAAGAAAAACACAAAAACAACAAAAGAAAGGATTTTGTTATCAGGATCTTAGGTTGAAAATAGCCATGGGTACTGCAGTTGCATGTGATGCTCAAACTCCCAACCACTTTGCTTGATGCCAAAGCATCGCCATACCACCTCCATTCAGTATATAGAGATGCCTGCCTCATAACCCCATAGCTGTCGTCCTGTGATACGCACAGGTACCTCTACATACATCGTAATGTCACCAAAGTCAATCGTCTGAGTATCAATTAGGTTTTAAGGGAGAGGGACTCTTGCTTGAATGTGATCACTTAAGAAGACATTTCCTCGTTCGAGCCATAAACTCTGAAGGTAAATGTGTCATTAAATAACGAGGATATCCCTGACTCGGGGCCATGCCTACTACCCGTGTAGGTCCTAAAAACCTGTCTAAGGTACTCATAGCGTCAACCCTTCACCACTGTGTGTCTACTTCTGTGGGGACGACCCTTAAATATACTGGTCGACCCATGAGTCGGTTGAGGGTCGGGTCTGCCTGCCTAACTATTGCTTCTGAATCACCTATTTCCTCTGGTAAGTTTGAAACGTAATTGTTATTTTCAAAAATTCCTTCAACGTCCGGGGGATCAGGCCCGTACAAAAAAAAAGTCGCCAAAGTTAAGTTCTAACATTGCCTGCACCAAAGGATGCCCAACTTAGTTATAAAAAAAGACTTATCACTATAAGGACTAGGGTGAGACCATAAGGACTAAGGTAAGATTTTTTTTTTTTTTTTGTTTGGTTTTAGCCATTACTCTGATACCACTTTTGTCACAACCCATCCCAGTGACCAGGGCTGGATTCGCAACTAGCTAATTCTAAAATTTTTTAGATTAATTCCAAGTAATTAAATTAAACAATGCAGCGGCTTAAAATAAAAGATGTAGATAAATATCTAAAGCGTACATAGAAATTATTATTTATGTAACGATGTAACATCAGTTAGATAATGATTACAAGAAAAAAAACATGATATCCATATCAAATTTGAGGTTCTTATCCACAGGGTAAAACCATCATTCTTTAAATTTCTTCACCTGAAAGGGATTTTAACAACTATAAGCACATGGCAGAGTGAACAATATTATACTGAGAGCATGAGGGTATAAAATCACCATGGATAATTATTTAGGCTAAACGATGAATAGTTTGGTTTGAATAAATTATTTTTAATATCAGACATATAATACAAAATCATATAAACAAAATAATTATAACCACGGTACAGAACATAACAAAGGGTCAATGGATCCATGACAGACAGAGGTCACGAAGTGACTAATTAGAGGGCCAAAGGTTATTTAAGTCTCCCAAGGCATGGGACTGTCAGAGGGTCACTAAAGTGACAATTCAGAGGGCCAGTAATTATTTAAGTCCCTAACGCATGGGACCTCCGTGGTGGTACTTATTCAAAACAAATGTTTATAAAATCATTGTCAAATATTTTTTAAAATTTAAACAAATATATCTATGGGTTTCAATTTAAGCAAATAGAGTTCAGAAAATAATCCACATAATTGAAACATTAATATAACCATAAAACATAAATTATATAAAATAATTCATGGTAACTCAAAACATTCGTAAAATATGTTATGGTGACTCAAGGTATAATATTACTCACCTTATTATCGACCCTTAGCCTTTACTTCCCTATTATTGCTTACTAGTATGCTGTACTTGTTTTGAATCTATGTATCTCTTTCTTGCTTTTTTCCGAAGCTCGACGACTCACTATTTACAAGGGGTAATGTGCATAGTCATGTGGTAAATTTTGCCACATGTGTCACTCAAATCACTTGCCATTTGCTTCTTCTCTATTATGACTTATCCAGGTGTTTATCTAAATAGGCATATTCACCACCCTATGTGTTAGGGTAGCGACAGGCCATGTATATTCAATTTTTTATTTTTTTTAAATTTATTTATTTATTTTTTATTATTAACATTTCACTTTATCAACCATTCAATATACACTCCAAATATATATACATATATATATATATATATATATATGTATATATTTGTGATATTTATTTAGGGTGTCACAAAACCTCCTTTAGTGAAAGCCTATCAGACTTACTGGCTAATCAGTAGACGCGATGCCTTGAACTGTTCAGCTGTTTGTGTAAGCCAAGACAATAGACTGCACATGGTTTATTCACAAACACAGTTTGGTTCTTATGGTTGTGTTCATTTTGACACTGAACAGCACCTAGTAATTCATGAGTGTTCTAGAGAATTTAGCTTTCTCAATTCTCACAGAACCGACCCAGTTCACATTTATATAGGTGACTTCTTGTTAAGAGTATCCTGCTATACCCCACTTGGATGTTCAAGCTATAAGAATCATTAAAAGCAAAACTTATCCTACTAACACTGCAAGTATCATTCTTCTTATCATAGAAATAGGTAAGAGTAAACCTCCTTAGTGATACGCGAAGTCATTCATAATTCGGTTGTCCCTTTGAACCTAGATTTTAGGATCTCCAGTCAATTAGGTTGGGTTGCCATTATGGCGACTTTTTAAGTAATAGGCTTTAATCTCATTCCCCTCGATAAATGGTACACTTGCTCTCTGACTAGCCCTTTAGTCAATGGACCTGCAATATTCTCTCTTAACTTTACATATTCTATGGATATTATTCCATGTAAGAGCAAATGCCTAACGGTATTATGTCTTCGACGAATGTGTCGAGACTTACCATTATACATATGATTCTGTGCCCGTCCTATTGATGCTTCACTATCACAGTGAATGCATATAGCTGGCACAGGTTTAGACCACATTAGAATGTCTTCTAAGAAATTACGAAGTCATCCTACTTCTTCTCCTGTTTTATCTAATGCGATAAATTCAGATTTCATTGTCGACCTTGCTATGCATGTCTGCTTGGAGGATTTCTAAGAGACTACAGCAACTCCTAGGGTAAAAACGTATCTACTAGTGGATTTTGAGTCTTTAGTATCCGATATCCAATTTGTATCGTTGTACCCTTCGAGTACTGCTGGATATTTGGTATAATTTAATCCATAATTTTGGATATATCTTAGATACCTAAGTACCCTAATTATCGCTTTCCAATGATCGGGCCCTGGATTACTTGGTACCTACTCAATTTGCTTACAGCATTGGCTATATCTGACTAGTGCAATTTGTCACGACCCAACCCCAGGGTTTAGGGTTAAAATCGCAACTTACTAACTTATTCTACTTGTAGCAAATTAAACTGCGCAAGCGAAAATAAAAATAATTAAATAGGAAATTACTCTATTTTACTATTTTAATAAGAGAAATTACATTTATAGGGCTTTTATTATTTTATTATTCAGTCACCGGCCCCGAGTAGAAACAAAATGGAGCAAAAATATATACAAAAAAAAGAAAGAAAAGAAAGACAAAATAGTGGTTCAACATCAATCCTCGTGCGGGTTCCATTACGTGAGGTTATGGGTTTCCCTTACATCTCGTCACCTGAAATGGTAACAGCTATAAGCACACAACAGAGTGAGAAATATTATGCCAAGAGTATAGGGAATACAAAATAATCATGGATAGTTAGTTAAGCCAAAACACTTACATAACTCAATTTAGTAAATAAATCTTTTAAATGACACAAACTGAAATACATAAATTATGTAAATAAATAACCATAACCACGATACAGAACAGAGGTCACAGAAGTGACAATCAGAACAGAGGTCAATGGATCCATGACAAACAGAGGCCAATGGTTATTTAAGTCCCTCAAGACGTGGAACTCCCGTGGTGGTATTTACAAAACATAATTGTTTATAAGGTTATAGTTAAATATTCTTTAAAATTTAAACAAACATATCCATGGGTTTCATTTAAACAAATAGAGTTTAGAAATTAATCCACGTAACTGAAATATTTCTAAAAGATAACTTGAATTAATATAACTTATAAAATATAACTTGTATAAAATAAATTATGGTAAGTCAAAACATACGTAAAATATATTATGGTGACTCAAAGTATAATATAACTCACCTTAATATTGACCCTTAGCCTTTCTTTCACTATCACAACCTTCCTACTATAAGTACCTACTTCAGTAACTTACGTACCTCTCCCTCTCTTTTCTTTTCTTTCTTTTATTTTTCCTTCCACAGATTGATCCACTCCTCCCTATTTATAGGGAGGTAAGACCACCATCAGGCCAACACGTGGCCGATCTCGAATCCTCCTTTGGATTTGCTTCATAACTCACCTGGATTTGCTTATAGATTTATACTTATCTTAGTAAATGTTTATGGTAATTACACTTTTGTCCAATTTCCTAGCAAAACTATATAAATAAATTAATCCCTAATTAAATTATATTTTATCGTATACCAATAGAAAATTAATTATTTATTTTACTACCACACCATTATTAGTATTATTATATTACTCTTACTTTATATTTATTATTTACTATCTTTAACTCTCAGTTGGCCTAATTATAATTTCATATTTCTGTTAATTTGCCCAATAATTTCAATTATCCCATATTTGATAGCCAATGCCAAATTAGATTTATATATTTATTTATTTAATAATATATCATCACATACAATCATAAATATATAGCTATGAATATTTATGTGGTATTTAATTAAACACTTAGGGTATCACATTTCTCCCCTCCTAAATAGAAGTTTGTCCTCAAACTTGACGTACCTTAATTTTCGAAGAAGTTTGGATATTTGGCTCGCATTTGACTTTTCGTTTCCCACGTAGCTTCTTCGATATGATGATTTCGCTATAAGACCTTTACCAGCGGTATAGTCTTGTTTCGGAGAACTTGATCACGACGATCGAGAATCTGCACTAGCTGCTCTTCACAAGAGAGATCTTTCTGAACTTCCAGATCCTCGTAATCAACAACGTGTTCTGGTTCTCGAAGGACCGTACCGAAGCATTGAAACGTGAACACATGTGGACATTGGATAGTTCAGGTGGTAGTGCAAAGCGATAAGCTAACAGGACCAATTCTTTCAGTATCTCGAATGGCCCAATATACGTGGGGTTTAGCTTTTCTCGCTTTCCAAATCGGATCATTCTTTTGGTGAGATCTTGAGGAACAATGATCCCCTACTTGAAATTCCAAGTCTGTCTCCGATTATCTGCATAACTTTTCTGGCGGCTCTGAGCAGTGCGAATTCGCTGTTGGATGAGTTGGATTTTCTTACTTGTGATTTGCATGATCTCGGGGCCTAACAGTTTTGTGACAACCCCGACTCACGATTAACGCAAATTCATGATTAAGCATGCTAAGAAAATGATTAAGATGAAATCTTAAATTAATTATATTTATATGAGTGTGTTGCTTTAAACACATTTTTATCTATTTGATGTAAAAAGATCTGTGCATTTTGATTTTGATTTGCGAATTGAAAGCCTTATCGGTAACCGATTCAGAAATTGACTTGATTTATATGTTAATTAGGATTTATAGAATTTTATGGTAAGTTTAATTAAAATTTGATTCGCAACGATTAAATTAGATTAATTTAATGCCATTTGATTAACTTTGTTGTCTACCACTTAGTGAATCACTTTATTTAACCCACTAGTTCAACTTTATGTCTCTTTTCTCCCTAATTTGATGATCAAACGTGAGTGAGGGAGAGAGTAGGAAGATTTGGGCCCTAGACTTGGGAATTGAACTCAAACAAGAGGAATTGCTAGGAGAAAAGAAGAAACCTTGGACATCTGATCATCTAGCTCAAGGATTTATCACCTAAGGTTCAAATTGAACATTTAAGGTAAGAAGTCAAGTCTCTAGTCTTGAAATTAAGTTGATTCATCTATGAATTCAAGTGAATTAAGCTTGAGAGATAAGAAGGAAGATTAATCCATGCATGCATGTTCATTTAATTACATTTGGAGCATATTTGCTGAGAATTCCCTCATGCATGTCATAGATTGAGTTTAATTGTAGGAAATCATCATGTTTTATACCAAATTGCCAAGTTTGATCATGTTTTGAAGTGGTGGAGTTCAAGAGAATTCATGCATGTCATAATCTTGAAACATTCATAAAGTTTAAGTTGAAATTGTGTATAATTGGCATGCTTTTGGGCTTTGATTTTATGAAGTGATCTTTAAATCATGATGTGTTGTGAGTTTCCAAGTGTTTTTCAGAATTTTGGCCCAAAAGGATGAGTTTTGGAGTGTTGAATTCATGTTTTGAACTTTGGGAGCAAATCTGGAAAACCCAAAATTTTGCTTCCACGCTTGAGCTAAGGATTCCACGCTCGAGCGACCACCTTCATTTTCACACTTTCGCTCGAGCGACAAAAGGTTGGCTCGAGTGTAAATTGCATGCTCTCAGAAGTCTACGTGTTTGGAAGCACGCTCGAGCGACAATACTTGCGCTCTAGCGAGGACCTGTCTTTCGCACTCGAGCGACCGTCGAGCAGAGATTGCCCGCAACCAGAACTTTTTCACATTTTGCTGACCGCTTGAGTGAAGGAGTATGCGCTCGAGCGACCATTCATATTCGGTATGTCCGCTCGAGCGAAGAAAGCTACGCTCGAGCGAGACCCTTGTTTTCAACAAGTTTTGAAAAACATTTTCAAGTACACTTTTGCATCCTCTTTCCATCATAGGCATTCCTAGGCCATGATTAAGACATCTTAATAAGGATAATGAAGTAGAACCACACCAACACAAGTAGGAAGGACTAAGTTATGAATTCCGAGTGTGTAAATTAGTATGCGTTCGTTCTGTGACTGTGTAGGTTTCGCACCTCAAGGAAGCTGAATAGCCTACTTATAACCTTGTTATCTGTGAGTAACAATGTTGTAAAGATATGTTCAATCGTTTTTATTTTTAGATTGACAAATCATATTGTTTCCTAAATGATACTTTTTTACCGAATGAATGATGATCCTATTTTGAATTGTATTCGTGGCATCCATAGCGTATTGTGATTGTTATTGTTATTGATATTGTTATTGTTATAGAGATATCTGTTAGTTCCAAATCTTGGAACTATTGTTATTTTATGATGGCCATCAATTGATTATTCGGTCTTTTAAGACCAAGTGTATTGTTGCTATCGGATGTACCACGTATGACTTATATAGTTAACGATTGATTGAATTGATAAACTCGAATGATAGCTCGACAAATGATATTGATTGAAAATGTTCTAATGCTAATCGATTGTTTCAAAAATTGAAGGACATCATTCTTAAACTCTTTACACGCTTGTTATTCATTGGGCTATAGCTTACAATTTATTATATATATGTAGGCGGCCAAGCACCGGACCAAAGCTAGAGGCGCCGACCCAAGCTCATGTTTTGTCAAGCCAGCCATTGTGCCTCACATTGAGGTTCTGAATCTGCACGAGTTAAGGCTTTTTGGGTGATACTATCACCCTTTTGCTAAGTGTAATGAATGTCTAAGACTTTTGATTGTACAGCTTTCGTGATGGGATTATGTCTCTATCTTGTATTTGCATTTTTGTTATAAATGATTGTGAATGTGGCTATGTGCATAAAAGTTTATTTCCATACAGGTCTCCACAGCTCATTGGACAATGTAGATTATTATTGTTTGGCTTCCGTTAGCCCCTTTATATTGTATTATGGTCATTATTGTTAAGCAGGCCTTCGGTAATTATGGATTACTGGCCGGTTACGACGCTAAACCTGTTGGGGCGGGTTTGGGTTGTAACAGAGTGGTATCAGAGCACTAGTTATACCGCACACACGTGTCCAAATGAGTTATAGGGTGTCCTAGAAAAGTAATAGGGCATTTCATGAGCATACATAAGTGTGTGTGGCTGTGATATGTGCATATGAATAAACATATATGAATATGGAACCATCTTTCCTATGTTTATTATTACCATGTTTTCTATAGCGAAATGGAGAATGCAAGAAATACAAATGAACCTGAATCATCCGAAACAAGAATTGCAAGGTTGGAAAGAATGGTTGAGTTACTGACTGAGGCTCTAAGACAACGACCAAACCAACAGCCCCCACCTCCTCTTCCACAACCAATGCAGCCAAAACCAAATGCCAATGATGATGTGATTGCTTTGACTCAGAAGTTTAATAAATCGAAGCCACCGACATTTTAGGGAGGATTGGAACCACTAAAAGCTGAGGCATGGATCCTCGAGATTGAAAAATTATTTGAAGTGTTTCCATGTTCCGAGGCACAAAAAGTGTTACTGGCGACCTTTACTTTGCAAGAAGAGGCAAGACGATGGTGGATGCTTGTGCGTGAAGATAATAATGCAATGATTTGGGCTCAGTTCAAGGAAGCGTTCTATGATAAATACTTTCCTCAATGTGTCCGTGACCGCAAAGTATCCGAGTTTGGAGAATTAAAGCAGGGTACTATGTCCGTGGCCGAATATGAAGCAAAATTTACTGAGCTTGCGCGTTATGCACCGCATTTGGTAGATACGGACTATAAAAAGGCCAGAAAATTTGAGGGTGGACTGAATGTAGAAATACTTGACCGGATCAATGTTTTCAAATTAATCAAGTATGTGGATGTTCTTGACCGAGCTATCATAACCGAGGCAAACATTGCAGCGTTGAAACAAGCTAAAATACCGGCGACTGAATAGTGGGGTAAGAGGCAAAGTTTTAACTTCAAAAAGGGCCGAAATAGTTCATTGAATAAAAAGCAAAACACAGGGGCAACCAGTAGTTCTACCCAAGGCAACAACTCTATACCGCCTTATTCAGAATGCGGCAAATGACACAAAGGGGTTTGTTATAGAATCTCCGGGGCATGTTACAAATGTGGCAAGGTGGGCCACATAGTTAAAGATTGTCCTCTCGCTTCTCAGAATTTTAGTAGACCCGTAGCAAGTGCTGCAGCATCAAGTGTTACACCAAAACTCAATTCCCAAGCTACTGGGAAAGAACCTTTGAGGCAAGGCCGAGTGTTTGCACTTGTGCCAGGAGATGTGCAGAATACTGAGATAGTTGTGTCAGGTATACTTTCAATTTGTGCTCAAAATATATATATTCTGATTGATTCGGGGTCTACACATTCGTTTGTCTCGCATGCTTTTTCACAAAAATTAAATAGACCACTGGAACCCATGAACTATTTATTAGCTGTATCATTACCTACTGGGAGATCCATGACTTATGCTTATATGTATCCTGCATGTGAGATTGTTATTGGGAATGTGCTTTTATATGTTGATTTGTTACCTCTGAATCTTGATCATTTTGATGTAATTTTGGGAATGGATTGGTTAACAAAATATCATGCCTCCATTAACTGTGTAACAAAGCAAGTTATTTTTCATCCACCGGGATTGCCTGAATTTAGTTTTAATGGGGTTGGTGTTGTACCTCCCCCATACTTGATTTCATCTATGAAAGCATCCAAATTGATTAGAAAGGGATGTAAAGGATATTTATGTTGTGTGCTGACTGTGCCCGTTGATACTAAAGCTAATGTGGACAGTATTTCTATAGTCAGGGAATTTCCAGATGATCTGCCAGGGGATTTGATTGACAGGGAGATTGAGTTCACTATTAAGGTGATACCGGGTACACAGCCAATTTCCAAGGCTCCGTACAGAATGGCACCTACTAAATTGAAAGAGTTGAAAACCCAGTTACAGGAGTTGTTGGACAAAAAGTTTATCAGACCTAGTACATCACTGTGGGGTGCTCCAGTTTTATTTGTGAAAAAGAAGGATGGTTCATTAAGGCTTTGTATTGACTACCGTGAACTGAACAAGGTGACAGTGAAAAACAAGTACCCATTGCCTCGCATTGATGACTTATTTGACCAACTGCAAGGTGCTTAAGTCTTTTCCAAAATTGACTTTAGATCCGGATACCATCAATTGAGAGTCAAAGCTGAAGACATTGAAAATACTGCTTTCCGAACAAGGTATGGACATTATGAAGTTCTTGTTATGCCTTTCGGAGTTACTAATGCGCCTGCCGCATTTATGGATCTTATGAATAGAATTTTCAAACCATTCCTCGATGAATTTGTGGTTATTTTTATAGATGATATCTTGATTTATTCCCAAAAGTAAGGAGGAAGATGAACATCATTTGAGAATTGCATTGCAAACCTTGCGAGAGCAGAAACTATATGCAAAACTGACAAAGTGTGAATTTTGGCTTGATAGTGTTATGTTTTTGGGGCATGTGATTAGTAAAGATGTCATTTCAGTTGACCCGCAGAAGATTGAAGCAGTGGTGAATTGGCTTAGACTGACTAATGTTATTAAAGTTGGAGCTTCTTGGGTTTAGCCGGGTACTACAGAAGATTTGTGAAAGATTTCTCCAAAATTGCCTCGCCTTTAACTCATTGACACAGAAAGGGGTACATTTGACTGGACCGACCAGAAAGAATCAGCCTTTCAAGAATTGAAGACCCGACTTGTGACTGCACCGATTCTCATCTTACCCTCAGGTATGGATGGATTTACTATTTTTAGTGATGCTTCTTATAAGGGTTTGGGGTGTGTATTGATGCAAAATGGTAAAGTCATCGCATATGCTTCCCGACAACTGAGGTCACACGAAAAGAATTAGCTGACTCATGATTTGGAACTTGCCGCAGTAGTATTTGCGTTGAAAATTTGGCGCCACTACCTGTATGGGGAAACATGTGAAGTGTACACAGATCACAAGAGTTTAAAATATTTCTTTAGACAAAAAGAGTTGAACATGAGACAGCGGAGATAGTTAGAATTGATAAAAGACTATGACTTGCAAATTTTGTACCATCCGGGAAAAGCTAACACCGTTGCTGATGTACTTAGTTGGAAATCAATTGGGAATTTGGCTTGCTTACTTACCGGGCAAAGAGAATTACTACATGACCTTGAGAAATTTGAGGTTGAAATTGTTTTGCGAGAACAAGGTGGGATATTGGCTGCCATATTTGTCCAACCGGCACTTATTAAGGAAATCAAAGAGAAACAACAACAGGATAAACTTTTGAAAAAGATTATTGATGAACGGGAATCCAAACCGAGGCCAGATTTTAGAATTGAAAATGATGTGTTGAAATTTCAAGGAAGGTTGTGTGTACCAAATGATCCTGAATTGAAAAAGCGAGTTTTGCAAGAAACCCACAGTTCAAAACTTTCTATCCACCCGGGAAATACAAAAATGTACCAAGATTTGAAGCTTAACTTCTGATGGCCGGGAATGAAGAAAGAAATTGCTGAGTTTGTGTCAAAATGCCTACATTGCCAACAAGTCAAAGCCGAACATCAACGACCCGCGAGTTTGCTTCAACCTTTACCAATACTGGAGTGGAAGTGGGAGCATATCACTATGGATTTCATTATTGGATTGCCTTGCTCCAGTAGAGGTATGGATTCGATCTGGGTTATTGTTGATCGGTTGACTAAGTCTGCTCATTTCTTACCTGTCAAAACAATTTATAATGCGGATAAGTTGGCTACAATTTATATTAATGAGATTGTTAGATTACATGGAGTACTGTGTCCATTGTTTCTGATCGGGACTCGAAGTTCACATCGAGATTTTGGCAAAGTCTGCAAATGGCATTGGGTACCGAATTGAGATTGAGTAGTGCATATCACCCTCAGACCGATGGCCAGTCAGAAAGAACAATCCAGACGCTGGAGGACATGTTACGTATGTGTGTGTTTGATTTTCAAGGGAATTGGGAAACTCATTTGCTTCTAGCTGAATTTGCCTACAATCATAGCTTTCATTCGAGTATTGTATGGCACCTTTCGAGGCATTATATGGTAGAAAATGCCGGTCACCTATTTGTTGGGCAGAAGTTGGAGATGGGCCTTTACTTGGGCCTAAGATTGTGTATGAAACAACAGAAAAATGTGAAACTAATCCAACAAAGAGTGAAAACCGCACAAAGCCGACAGAAAAGCTACGCGGATGTCCGAAGGCGGGACAGGGAATATGAAGTGGGCGATCATGTTTTTATTAAAGTGACACCAATGAAAGGGCAGACTCACTTTGGAACCAAGGGCAAGCTAGCGCCGAGGTATGTTGGGCCGTATGAAATCATTAAAAAGATTAATCCAGTGGCATACCAAGTAGCACTCTCTCCCGAGATGGAATATATGCATAATGTCTTTTATGTTTCGATGTTGTGGGACTATCTCTGGGATCCTTTCCATGTTATTGAGCCTACCCATGTGGTATTGAGTGATGACTACACTTATGAGGAAATGCCTAGTTGAGAAATAAAGAAATCCTGTTAGTGAAAGTAGATTGGCAAAACCATGGTGGTGTTTACGTAACTTGGGAAATGGAAGACGACATGATGAAAAGATATCCCGAACTGTTCCCTTTGAATCCGATGTTCTTCCAAAATGAAGGTAAATCGAGTTTGGAGGACCAAACTCTTTTAAGGGGGGAAGACTGTGACAACCCCGACTCATAATTAACGCAAATTCATGATTAAGCATGCTAAGAAAATGATTAAGAAGAAATCCTAAATTAATTACATGAGTGTGTTGCTTTAAACGCATTTTTATCTGTTTGATGTAGAAAGATCTGTGCATGTTTTGATTTTGATTTGCGAATTGAAAGCCTTATCGGCAACTGATTCAGAAATTGACTTGATTTATATGTTAATTAGGATTTATAGAATTTTATGGTAAGTTTAATTAAAATTTGATTCGGAACGATTAAATTAGATTAATTTAATACCATTTGATTAACTTTGTTGTCTGCCACTTAGTGAAACACTTTATTTACCCCACTAGTTCAACTTTATGTCTTTTTTTCTCCCTAATTTGATGATCAAACGTAGTGAGGGAGAGAGTAGGAAGATTTGGGCCCTAGACTTGGGAATTGAACTCAAGCAAGAGGAATTGCTAGGAGAAAAGAAGAAACCTTGGACATCTGATCATCTAGCTCAAGGATTTATCACCTAAGGTTCAAATTGAACATTTAAGGTAAGAAGTCAAGTCTCTAGTCTTGAAATAAGTTGATTCTCATGAATTCAAGTGAATTAAGCTTGAGAGATAGAAGTAAGAAGGAAGATTAATCCATGCATGCATGTTATTGTAATTACATTTGGGAGCATATTGCTGAGAATTCCCTCATGCATGTCAATATTGAGTTTAATTGTAGGAAATCATCATGTTTTATACCAAATGCCAAGTTTGATCATGTTTTGAAGTGGTGGAGTTCAAGAGAATTCATGATGTCATAATATTGAAACATTCATCAAGTTTAAGTTGAAATTGTGTATAATGGCATGCTTTGGGCTTTGATTTTATGAAGTGATCTTTAATCATGATGTGTTGTGAGTTCCAAGTGTTTTCAAAATTTTGGCCCAAAAGGATGAGTTTTGGAGTGTTGAATTCATGTTTTGAACTTTGGAGCAAATCTGGAAAACCTAAATTTTGCTTCCACGCTTGAGCTAAGGATTCCACGCTCAAGCGACCACCTTCATTTTCACACTTCGCTCGAGCGACAAAAGGTTGGCTCGAGTGTAAATTGCATGCTCTCAGAAGTCTACGTGTTTGGAAGCACGCTCGAGCGACAATACTTGCGCTTGAGCGAAGACCTGTGTCTCGCGCTCGAGCGACCGTCGAGCGGAGATTGCACGCAACCAGAACTTTTTCACATTTTGCAGACCGCTTGAGTGAAGGAGTGTGCGCTCGAGCGACCATTCACATTCGGTATGTCCGCTTGAGCGAAGAAAGCTACGCTCGAGCGAGACCCCTGTTTTCAACAAGTTTTGAAAAGCATTTTCAAGTACACTTTTGCATCATCTTTCCATCCTAGGCATTCTTAAGCCATAATTAAGACATCTTAATGAGGATAATGAAGTAGAACCACACCAACACAAGTAGGAAGGACTAAGTTATGAATTCCGAGTGTGTAAATTAGTATGCGTTCGTTCTGTGACTGTGTAGGTTTCGCACCTCAAGGAAGCTGAATAGCCTGCTTACAGCCCTGTTATCTGTGAGTAACAACGTTGTAGAGATATATTCAATCGTATTTATTTTCAGATTGACAAATCATATTGTTTCCTGAATGATACTTTTTTATCGAATGAATGATGATCCTATTTTGAATTGTATTCGTGGCATCCATAGCGTATTGTGATTGTTATTGTTATTGATATTGTTATTGTTATTGTTATAGAGATCTCTGTGAGTTCCAAATCTTGGAACTATTGTTATTTTATGATGGCCATCAATTGATTGTTCGGTCTTTTAAGACCAAGTGTATTGTTGCTATCGGATGTACCACGTATGACTTATACAGTTAACGATTGATTGAATTGATAAACTCGAATGATAGCTCGAGAAATGATATTGATTGAAAATGTTCTAATGCTAATCGATTGTTTCAAAAATTGAAGGACATCATTCTTAAACTCTTTACACGCTTGTTATTCATTGGGCTATAGCTTACAGTTTATTATATATATGTAGGCGGCCAAGCACCAGACCAAAGCTAGAGGTGCCGACCCAAGCTCATGTTTTGTCAAGCCAGCCATTGTGTCTCACATCGAGGTTCCAAATCTGCACGAGTTAAGGCTTTTTGGGTGATACTATCCACCCTTTTGCTAAGTGTAATAAATGTCTAAGACTTTTGATTGTACAGCTTTCGTGATGGGATTATGTCTCTATCTTGTATTTGCATTTTTGTTATAAATGATTGTGAATATGGCTATGTGCATAAAAGTTTATTTCCATACAGGTCTCCACAGCTCATTGGACAATGTAGATTATTATTGTTTGGCTTCTGCCAGTCCCTTTATATTGTATTATGGTCATTATTGTTAAGTAAGCCTTCGGTAATCACAAATTACTGGCCGGTTACAACACTAAACCTGTAGGGGCGGGTTTGGGTTGTGACAAGTTTCTTGTCCCCGACTTCCGTCCAGCATAGAGGTGATCGACATCTCCTTCCATACAGAGCTTCGTACGGCGCCATTCTAATGCTTGCTTGGTAGCTGTTGTTATAGGCGAATTCCACTAAAGGTAGGTGTTCATCCCAGTTACCTTTGAGGTCCAATACGCACACGTAACATGTCTTCCAACGTCTGGATTGTTCTTTCGGATTTCCCATTCGTTTGCGGATAATAAGCAGTGCTAAATTTCAATGTGGTTCCCAAAGCTTCCTGCAATTTGTTCTAGAAATGAGACATGAAGCGGGGGTCTCAGTCAGACACGATCGAAACTGGGATACCATGCAAACGAATAATTTCCTTGATATATAAAGTGACAAACTTATTAAGGGAGTACATGACTTTGATTGGTAGAAAATGCACTGACTTCGTCAATCGGTCTACTACAACCCATATTGCATCATTCTTCGAAAATGATTGTGGTAGCCCGACCACGAAGTCCATAGTAATGTGTTCCCATTTCCATTCAGGAATAGGAAGTGGTTGCAGCAGTCCTGCAGGTCTCTGATGTTCTGCTTTAATATGCTGACAATGCAGATATTTGGAGACATGGCTTGCTGTGTCTCTTTTTATTCCCGTCCACCAATAATGTTCCTTCAGATCATGGTACATCTTTGTGTTGCCAGGGTGGACTGCAAATCTCGAGCTATGAGCTTCCACCAGTATCTTCTTCTTGAGTTCCGGGATGTCGGGTATGCAAATTCGATTTCGAAATTTCAATACCCCATTGCTTATAATGAAATCAGGATCAGGCGTGTTTCTTTGTTCATCGTACTTTTTCTTCAAAAGTTTATCTTCACATTGGCGCGCTTTAATTTATTCAATCAGTGTAGGTTCCACAGTTATGTTGGCGAGTAGTCCATTGATCTTGCGGAAAATGAGAGTACATGCCAAACCTCTGGTTGTCTTTCGGCTTAGTGCGTCTGCCACCATGTTAGCTTTGCCTGGATGGTGATGGATCTCTACATCATAGTCTTTCATAAATTCTAGCCACCGCCGTTGACT
The DNA here is from genome assembly GCA_030407325.1 of Camellia japonica. Lineage (NCBI taxonomy): Eukaryota > Viridiplantae > Streptophyta > Magnoliopsida > Ericales > Theaceae > Camellia > Camellia japonica. The sequence continues at coordinate 36,243,726 of JAPPVO010000017.1, forward strand.
CATATTCAGTTGCTTCTATGTGAACAAATATTTAAGACTCTTGTGATCAATGTAAATCTCGCAGGTTACACCATAAAGATAATGACGCCAGATTTTGAGAGCAAAGATTACCGCAACCAATTCCAAATCATGAGTTGGGTAGTTCTTCTCGTGAGTCTTTAATTGTCGCGACGCATAAGCAATGACTTTTCCATTTTGCGTAAGAACGCAACCCAAACCATTGTATGAGGCATCACTATAGATTACGAACCCATCTGCTCCTGTAGGGAGTGCTAGTATAGGGGCTGACGTAAGTCGACTTTTTAATTCTTGAAAGCAATGCTTCTGTTTATCAGTCAATTCGAAGGGTGTATTCTTCTGAGTTAGCTGGGTCAAGGGTGATGCTAACTTTGAGAAATCTTGCATGAAGCGTCGATAATAGCTAGCTAGACCCAAGAAACTTCGGATTTCTGACACATTAGTAGGTTGTGGCCAGTCCACGATTGCTGCAACTTTTTGAGGGTCAACCAAGATGCTAGCTTTGTTAATGACGTGACCGAGAAAGTGTGCACTAGTGATCCAGAATTCGCATTTCTTCAACTTGGCATAAAGTTTATGATCACGTAGTGTTTGTAGAACCGTTCGCAAGTGCTGCTCATGGGCCTCTGGTGACTTGGAGTATATGAGGAATTCGTCAATAAAGACGATGATGAACTTATCAAGATAGGGTTTGAACACTCGGTTCATGAGGTCCATGAAGGCTGTTGGGGCATTTGTGACGCCAAAAGGCATGACAAGAAACTCGTAGTGCCGTAACAGGTTCTGAAGGTAGTCTTTTCGATGCTCTCCGTTTTGACTTTTAACTGATGGTAGCCAGAATACAAGTCGATTTTAGAGAATACTTGGGCGCCTTGAAATTGATCGAACAAGTCATCGATTCGCGATAGAGGGTACCGATTCTTGATGGTGACCTTGTTCAGCTCTCGGTAATCGATGCATAATCTCATCGTGCTATTCTTTTTCTTCACAAACAATACTGGAGCTCCCCAGGGTGAGGTACTAGGTCGAATGAAACCTTTGTCCAGTAGTTCCTGGAGTTGAGTCTTAGCTCTTTTAATTCTGTCATCGACATACGATAAGGAGCTTTTGATATTGGTTATGTGCCAGGTTGGGTTTCAATGGTGAATTCGATTTCCCGATCAACCGGAATACCGGGTAAATTTTCAAGAAAAACATTCGAAAATTCTCGAACCACGGGGATTACATCAACGGTGGGGGCTTCTTTTTGTGTATCGATTACATAATAAATATAACTACCACAACCCTTTCTTAGAAGTCGTTGGGCTGTCATGGAGGATATATTACAGGAGGGTTAGAAACTCCAGTCCCATCAAAGACAAGTTCAGGTTGGTTTGGTAACCTGAGGAAGACCTTTTTGGCTTTACAATCGATAGAGGCGTGGTTGGCAGCCAGCCAGCCAATCCATACCTATGATCACATCAAAGTTTCCAATGCGGAGGGGAATCAAGTCTACATATAAGGTTTTTCCTTTTAAGAATATAGCACAAGATTTGTACACATCTGTACTACAAGCAGACTTACCAGAAGAAAAAGACTCAAACAGTATATATCCTAATGGTTCGGGTGTTGATGCAACTTGGCAGCAAAGTGTGGTGCAACAAAAGAATGAGTTGACCTAGAGTCAATGAGGACATGAGCTAAATGACCATGGATAGAAAGTGTACCTAACACAACGTTTTCAGTAACTTCTGATTTTCCAGGCACCAAGGCAAAAGCCCTTCCTTGGCCTTTTTGGTCCTTTCTCTCTCCTCCAACTCCTGCGGGTTTCCTGACTTGGCCAGAGGGGCTGGCTGTAGGATTAGTCAGCTTTGGACAATCCCTCAACAAGTGGCCAACTTGACCGTATTTAAAACACACTCACGTGTCTCGATAGCATTGTCCCCAATGAGCCTTCCCACAAGTGGGACAAATTGGAACAGTGCCACCTTGGGGGTTGGAAGGACCTTGATGGCCTGAACTGGTTGTGCCCGTATTTACCTTTTTAGGAAGCGTAACACTGGGTCTTATGTTGTCTTTTTTCCAGAATCGCTTCTTTTGGTTTGGTTCCCCAGAACGCGAGGCTTTAATCCCATTTTCTGCAATGTACGCCCGGTCTACCACTTCTGCATAGGTTGGCAGTTTCAAGACCTCGAGCTTGTCTTTAATTTCAGCATCCAATCCTGCTTCAAATTTTCTTACTTTTCGAGTTTCGGTGGGGATGACATATGTTGCAAACCTAGCGAGTTGAGTGAACTTGCTCTCATATTTGGCCACCGTCATGGTTCCTTACTTTAGATGTATGAATTCAGATACCTTCTGTTCCCGTAATGAATTTGGGAAGTATTTTTCGTAGAATACTTCTAAGAATCTTGCCCAAGTTGTAATTTCTTCTTTAGCTAGAATGAGAAGCCACCAGTCCTGTGCATTGTCTTTGAAAGTGAAAGTGGCGAAAGTTACCTTTTGTCTTTCGGTGCAGGGTAGGGCGCGAAAAATCTTTTCCATGTCTTTCACCCAAGCGTCTGCTACCACTGGGTCTGGGCCACTGATAAATGTAGTGGGTTTCAGATCCTGGAACTGTTTTATGGTAACCGGCTCTTCGCGCCGTTTTGGCATCCCGTTGTTGATGTTAGTCTGCAAGGCTTGCAAAAAGCTTGTAACCGCTCTTTCCATTATTCTTTCCATCGATTCAGTGCCATTAACTGATGACTCACTTCCGTCACCATTATTGGCCATTCTACAAAGTAATAAACGAGGCATTACATTCATAACGCAGCATATATGTAAGCATGTGTAGCGCAATCTATATCTATATAAAATGCCAACTTTACTATTTTTACAATTAATATTACATCTTTGTTCCAAACATCAAAAATTGTGTTAGTGTCTTATCCTTGTGGTAAACAAAAACAAAAAGACAACAAAAAGGGACCAGAACACATCATGGTCAGTATATAAAAAGGTTTTCTCCTACCAAATCTAGAGTGGTGGGTCAAATGGGCCGAAAAATCATGGGAAATAGTGTTGCATAAAAAGCTCAAATTCCCACCCCAACTGGACTACACCAAAACACATCCACGCTGTCTGGACTGTGAAAATGGGGACGGACTGTATGTATCCTAAAAATGCTCGGTCGACAATCCAGCCGGGTGTCTCAATATATGACAAGTCATTATTAAAGTCAACATTTTGAATATTAATTATCTCTAGCAGGTTAGGGACTGTGGTGAAAATATAGCCCTCAGGGTATACGTTCCCCCTTCTGGCCACAAAATCTGGGGATAGAGGGCCTATGATATAATGTGGCCGGTCATGTCCTGGGGCAACGCCAAGGACACGAGTGGGTCCAAGAAAACGTCTGTGTGTATCGGCACGGCTTTGCCTCCACAGTAAATGTGGGACATCGGTAGGGTTAGCCTGGATATAAACTGGCCGACCCATCAACTGGGCAAGGCCTGGGTGTAGTCCTCTGATTATGTCCTCTGAATCTCCCCAACCCTCTAGTGAGGCGGGGGCAGGGTGCTCGGCTAAAATCTCGTCCAAATTAATGGCCTCGAGCTCATCCCAAAACACATCATTAAGATTAATCTCTGACATTCCTACAACACCAGAATAAACGTGAGATTTTACACAAAAGGACTAACGTTGCAGGTAAATATTTATTATTATTATTTTATTTTATCTTATTTTATTTTATTATGTTTATTTAGCTATATAGTTTTATTTATAGATTTATTTATAACTTTTCGAACTTCCTGATCAAATTAAAATAGTTTTTTTTTTTTTTTTTTGTTGAACCGTTGCTCTGATACCACCTTTGTCACGACCCAACCCCAAGGCTTAAGGTTAGAATCATAACTTACTAACTTATTCTACTTGTAGCAAATTAAATTGTGCAAGCGGAAATAAAAATAATTAAATAGAAAATTACTCTATTTTACTATTTTAATAAGAGAAATTACATTTATAAGGCTTTTATTATTTTATTATTCAGTGACTGGCCTCGAGTAGAAACAAAAGGGAGCAAAAATATATATAAAAAAAAGAAAAGAAAGACAAAATAGTGGTTCAACATCAATCCTCGTGCAGGTTCCATTACGTGAGGCTATGGGTTTTCCCTACATCTCGTCACCTGAAATGGTAATAGCTATAAGCACACAGCAGAGAGAAATATTATGTCAAGAGTATAGGGAATACAAAATAACCATGGATAGTTAGTTAAGGTAAAACACTTACATAACTCAATTTGATAAATAAATCTTTTAAGTGGCAGAAACTGAAATATAGAAATTATGTAAATAAATAACTATAACCACGGTACAGAACAGAACAGAATAGAACAGAAGTCACAGAAGTGACACTCAGAATAGAGGTCAATGGATCCATGACAAACAGAGGACCACGAAGTGCCAAACAGAGGCTAATGGTTATTTAAGTCCCCCAAGGCGTGGGACTCCCGTGGTGGTACTTACAAAACATAATTGTTTATAAGGTTATAGTCAAATATTCTTTAAAATTTAAAGAAACATATCCATGGGTTTCATTTAAACAAATAGAGTTTAGAAATTAATCCACGTAACTGAAATATTTCTAAAACATAACTTAAATTAATATAACTTATAAAATATAACTTGTATAAAATAAATTATGGTAAGTCAAAACATATGTAAAATATATTATGGTGACTCAAGATATAATATAACTCACCTTAATATTGACCCTTAGCCTTTCTTTCACTATCACAACCTTCTTACTATAAGTACCTACTTCAGTAACTTACGTGCCTCTCCCTCTCTTTTCTTTTCTTTCTTTTCTTTTTCCTTCCACAGATTGATCCACTCCTCCCTATTTATAGGGAGGCAAGACCACTATCAGGCCAACACGTGGCCGATCTCGAATCCTCCTTTGGATTTGCTTCATAACTCACCTGGATTTGCTCATAGATTTATACTTATCTTAGTAAATGTTTATGGTAATTACACTTTTGTCCAATTTCCTAGCATAACTATATAAATAAATTAATCCTTAATTAAATTATACTTTATCGTATACCAACAGAAAATTATTTATTTATTTTACTATCACACCCATTATTAGTATTATTATTTATTTACTCTTACTTTTATATTTATTTATTTACTATCTTTAACTCTAAGTTGGCCCGATTATAATTTCATATTTCTGTTAATTTGGCCATAAATAATAATTTCTAATTAATCTCATATTTGATAACCCAGTGCCAAATTAGATTTATATATTTATTTATTATTATTTATTTATTTAATAATATATCATCACATACAATCATAATTATATATAGCTATAAATATTTATGTGGTATTTAATTAAACACTTAGGGTATCACACAATTCATTAAGTATATCAAGCTTCCGATTATCCGAGAGTACTCCAATTGTGATCTGCCTGCACCTGTATTTTTTGACAAATGAAGGCTAATGTCAACAAGTGTTTTAGCAGGACAGTCATCATGCTTTCCAAATTTCTCCAGAATCTTCTCAACATAATGAGATTGAGATAAAGCATATTGTAGACGTCCCCGAACGTTCCGGGAGGGAATCCCGTTTTGTTCATATAAGCTCACTACAGTTCAGGACTCAATGTCACGGTCCTGTATCTAATCTCGCAGAGTGCAATGCAAGACCGATGAATCATCAAAGAGTCCAAATCCGGCAAATCGTTTTTGAAAACAGATTTTTTGAAAGAAGTGCCAAACGTGGACTGCTTTGCCAGATACAGAGTCGCCACCTAAATATTTTATTTTTGGAAAAATTTAGGAAACCCTGACTCGTTGCCTAAGGCCACGTGTCCGTCATCACCAAAGTTGCCTCGGCTCGGGAACTGGGGTACGATTGGGGAAGGTCACTTCGTGAGCACCCCCGCTCGCCCGATCAAAGATCGGCCTCTACTAACCATGATATCGAGTTTTGAAAACATTATGTGCTCTTATTCCGGTTATTAGCCTAGATTTACTACGTGATGCGCACAACATACAAATATAGACCGGATCGCCTGAATTGGAACAAAACATCTCATGTTTGTTTTTGAAAGCGGTTTGCTACTCGTAAGTAGGCTAAAATGTGGATTTGCCACCCTCAGGTGGGCTTAGAAAACATGATTTTGCCACTCTCAAGTGGGCTTAAAACTCGCAGTCGATGAATTGTTCCAATCCAAATAACTCAACCTTCACCCACAGGTATTCAGGCAGTTGTATCATATAAACACATAGCCTCATGGTAAGCATGTTATCATGGTAGTCACTCACACACATGCAAGGATGCTAAAGCATAAGCGCTTACCGAGTACTCCAAGCCAAAACAGAAGCTATGTTAGAAATCCATGCATGATCCTAACTATGCTGAAATGCCTAATGCAACACATGCATGAATGCAACTAAGATAGGTTCGGCTATTCTAAGATGGCATATGATGATGCTACAGTTAACACGTATTCAACTTGGAATTGAAATACAATGCAGTTAGTATGATGCGCCGAGCCCGGTACATGCAAGACATATGAATGAATGCAAACATGCGAACATATAGATGCTAATTGAAACATGCCCTAAACTAACCATCATAAGCTGGTAAATAAAAGGGAGAAAGACATGGGGTTGGAAGACATACATCACACACATGCACACTTATTACAACATTGCCCTCTCTCGGAGGGTCCGAATAAATAATACAGTCCGAATAAATAATTAACTACTCTAGCTAATTAAATATTACAAAACCCTAATTAATTAACAAATTAACTAGGAAAGCGAATAAACTAGCATGCAAGCTATAAAATGGACTGCCTCAGCTCTTGTTCCGAATGATGAAAGATGCATGCTCGAATCACCTCGTCGGGAAATTCCTTGCGATACCCCAATTTGCCTCTATTTGCAATTAATCCGGGATGTTGTGCAAGGCTTTAGAAAGTTGCTGATTTTTGGTTTGCTGCAACAGAGAGCAAGAAAGGGGCATGGCAAAGTATTTCACATATGTATGCATATCTCGATCCTCGTGCCACCAATCACGCATCCCAATGCATGATGGCCGAGGAGTCGAATTGCACGACTCAATATGAAATGAATGCACATGAAAACACAACAAGGCCTAAACTCCATCATGGGTAATCCAGAGTGTCAGCGACCGGGAATTGAGGCATGTTCCGTCACTTCGGGTACGAAACGTCCCTCGTTTCCCGTGTTCGGACTAAACCCTACTCCAAACACAAAGTAATGAGATGGCATACACAATGCAACTAACATGCAACCTAGCATACGCAATGCTATGGGCTAAAATGGCATACACAATGCACGTGACATAACATGGCATACACAATGCACTTACGACGACTATCATGCGCACATGAACTAAATGGCATATACAAATGCAAGATGGACTTACACCAATATGAGTGGACCTCAGCACACACTCACATCAGCCATATGATGAAAATGAGACAACCGAAATACATGCAAACATGCACGAATGCAAAGGACCGATCCTAAGGCACAACATGCAACTCTAACAAGGCATGGCAATGAATGAATATGGCATAAGATGGCACATGATACAGCTCTGAAATGGCATAAAAGATGGTCCTGAAACATGCAAGTATGTCACACAATGCAAGCTAGATGGCCCGAATACCGAAACTAGTGAAGTGCGTCACACTAGAGGTACACAAAGCAATGCACGAATGGCAAAACCAACCCCAAATAGACCCTAGCAGGTCTGAAACAGTGGGAAAATGGCCCAAAATGATGGCTCGAAATGCAAAGAAATGGAGCTCATTCAATGGTCGGTAAACAAGGCATTCATGCACAACTCTCAAGCACACTTAAAGAGAGAGAAAACATGGGAATATGGTATTCACATAAGCTCTGAAATATGATGCAAAATGATCCCAAAGCATGAAAACACCTCAGTATATGCATGCAATAGACCTCAAATCTCAAAGCTAGGCAAGTGTATTGAACTACAAGCATGCAAAACAAGCATCATTCGACCATGAGACCCAAAAACAGAGCTAGGGCAGTCCAAAATATGCACAAAATCAGTTTAAGGCATAGTCAAAATGTGCTAGAATCAAGGGTCAACAAAGCATGCAAAGAAAGCTAGTGAACCATGAGTTGTACTACAACTATATGAAGCATATGAAAGCTCACCAAACCAGCCAAAAACAGAAGTATGCCATGCCAAAATATGCCCAAAAACCCACTGAAACTCAGTCAATGCATGCAAGAATGATAGCCTCCTTTGGAGGGCCATGCAAGGGGTTGTTCTACACATATATGATAGACACACAAAATGGTAAAACAACCTCTAGACAGAGGTTATGAGGGTCCTAAAACCCACCAAAAAGGTCCTGAAATTAGTCTAGGAAGCATGCAAGTGAAAGTCCCATTGAAAGGCCTTGAAGAAGATTACTCTACACATGCATAATAGACACTTAATATGGAAAAAAGGGCTCCGGACAGAGTTCATGCAGGTCATAAAACTCAAATAATGGCCTGAAACATGGCTTCAAAACATGCAAATAGGGGCTCCTTTGTAAGGCCAATAAAGCTAGTAAAGAGAATAAGGGGTGAGAGGGTCACCCTTCTCTGATTTTGAGGCTCAAAAACATATATTAGCCACTGAAAATCCACTGGATTTCAGTGGCTAAAAGACCAAACCAAGGCCAACACAAATGCTCTAATGCATAGCTCAAAACATGAGAAATGAAGCATGCAAGGGGTAGATGACCCCCAACAGAAAAATGACCTTAATCAAACTTGAAGAGGAGCTCAAAATAAGACTTTTTTCAGTTTATGACTAAGCTCGAAAATGCTTGCAAGTAAGGCTAGAATATGAAGCAAAATAAGGACCAAAAGAGGGAATATGATGTTACCTTTGAAGCTCAAGAAGACAGCCAACCTCTGGACCAAAAACACACCCTTTAACCTCTGAAAATGGCCTCCAAGAAGCTTAGACCAATGATGGAAGGGTTAGGCTATGGAGTTGTATGCAAAAGGGTCAAGAACCACTCACTTTTTAAGGCTCAAAGTGTATGGATATAGAGAGATATAAGTGTATGCCTTCACCAAAGTTCTCAACCCTAGAAATGGAAGAGGAGGCCTCCCTTTATAGAGGAGAGAGGCCAAAGCTTCTCAAAGAATCTTAAAACCAAGCTTAAACATCCTCCATACACGTGTATGGAGGATGCATTCTGAGGCTTCTAGCTGGCACAGCTGGCTTCAGCTCAAAGAGACAAAAAAGCAGAAAGCAGGCCGACCAGTTAAGGTGGTCGGCCGGCCACTCCCCCTGGTCCAACCGACCAGGGGTCAAAAGGTTCAAGCAAAAAAGGTGGTCGGCCATACCAGATTGGTGGCCTCCTAGATGAATGCAACACAATGGTGGTATGGGAGACCCAAAATTGTGGCTCAAAAGTGAGGGAGACCAAGGGGTCAAAAGGTTCAAGAAGAAAAGGTGGTCGTCCATACCAGATTGGTGGCCTCCCAGATGAATGCAACACAATGGTGGTATGGGAGACCCAAAATTGTGGCTCAAAAGTGAGGGAGACCAGCTCTCTAACAAGAAAACCGGGCGGCGGAAGAGAAAGGTGGTCTCCAAGAAGAAAAGGTGGTCTCCCACCATACTACCACCTTCTAACAATGAAACTAGGGTCCATGCCAAAAATGAACCCACACCGATGCAAGACGAGGGTTCGGGGGCCGAAACGCACAGCCGGGGCCCCGAAAACTGACTATTAGGCACCGGAGGTGGCGTACAACCACGAAGGTGGTCTCCCGGGCCACAGTGTCCCTCTAAGGAGAGAAAACAAGGTGTGTGCAAAAAACCGGAGCAAACGGAGGTAGTTAAGCGGTCCCGAACCGAAGCACACGGCTAACGGCTCCGAAAACCGGAAACTGGTCTCCAAACGGGAAAAAATGGCCTACGACCACGAAACGTAGCCTACGGCCACTGAGAGATGGTCTACGAGACTTCTCCCTCCCTTCGGGAAGAGAAAACAGAGAAAACAAGACCTGGTTCACAAACCGAGACAAAGCACAAAAGAGTCCTGAAGTCCGGAGGCAAGGCTCTCAGCCGAGACTCCGCAACCTCAGAACGAGCACAATATGCATCATCACCGAGCGCTCAATCGGTGACGTCTGAGTTTTAAGGTCGGACAAAAATGGGGTGTCTACACATATCCTTCAGATGTTCTAGTAATTTTTATTCCTAGAATTACATATGTTACTCCCAGATCTTTCATGTCATACTTTTTATTCAACATTTTGTTTGTGGATTTAATCATGTCATTATTGCTTCCAATAATGAGCATGTCATCCATATAAAGACAAACTATGACATAGGCTTTGGTGTGTTTAACATAAACGCATTTGTACATTCGTTTATCATAAAATCATCTGAAATCATAACATGATCAAATTTTCATGCCATTCTTTCGAAGCTTGTTTTAATCCATAAAGGGATTTGACAAGTTTACAAACCTTTTTCTTTTGGCTGGGAACTTGAAACCCTTTCGGTTGTTCCATATATCTAACTTGCCATTTAAAAATGTTGTTTTAACATCCATGTAATGTATCTCCAAATTATACAAAGCTGCAATCGCAATTAGCAGCGAATAGATGTTATTATTGTTACTAGTGAATAGGTATCAAAATAATCAAGACCTTCATTTTACCTGTATCCCATAACAATAAGCCTAGCCTTGTATTTATCAATTGAACCATCTGCTTTCATTTTTCTCTTGAATATCCACTTATATCCAAGAGGTTTACATCCTGGTGGAAGATCCATCAGTTCCCAAGTATAATTTTGTAGTATTGATTCAATTTCACTATTCACCTCTTTCCACAATGAAGCTTCAGGACTTGACATTGCTTCCTTGAAGTTTTGAGGCTCATTTTCTAACAGGTATGTCAGAAAATTTGGACGAAATGATTTAGAGATTCTAGCCCTCTTGCTACGTCTAGGTTCATCTACTTTATTTTCATTTTGGTCTTCACTGCCACCCATAGCAATATCAGAAGTGCTTTTATTTGAACTTGTCTCTATAGTTTCCTTGCAAGGAAAAATGTGTTCGAAAAATAATGCATTCCTTGACTCAATAAAAGTGTTTACATGCATATCAGGATTTTCAAATCTATGAACTAAAAATCCATATGCACTACTATTATTTGCATAACTAATGAACACACAATCAACGATTTTTGGTTCTATCTTATCGTTTTGGGACTGGAAACTGCCACCTTGGTCAAACACCCCCACACTTTGAGGCAATTGTAGGTAGGTCGACTTTCCATGCTTCATAAGGTGTTTGATTGATTTTCTTGTTGGGTACCCTATTAAGGATAAAGTTAGCAGAAAAATCGCCTTCCCCTACAAGTTCTGAGGTAACCCTAAACTAATCAACATGGCATTCATCATCTCTTTAAGAGTTTGATTCTTCCTCTCAGCAACTCCATTTGATTGAGGAGAATAGGGTGCAGTGGTTTGGTGAATAATACCATATTTAGAATAAAATTTCTCAAATGGTGCATCACACTCACCACCTCTGTCATTCCTCACTATCTTAATAGTTTTATCAAGTTGATTTTTAACCACAAGTTTATATTGCTTAAAAGCTTCTAAGGCTTCATCTTTACTTCTCAATTGGTAAACATATCAATATCAAGTGCAATCATCAATAAAAGTAATAAAATACTTTTCACCTCCTCTAGTTTGAACAAATTTTAAATCACAGATATCTGTGTGAACTAAATTTAGAGGTTCAGTACTTCTTTCTACTTTATTAAAATGATGTCTTAGTAAGTTTTACCTCAACACAAATCTCACATTTATAATTAGGATCAAACTCTAAGTTTGGCAAACATTCCAAAGAAACAAGTCTACGTAGAGAATTAAAATTAACATGTCCTAATCTACCATGTCATAAAAAAGAAAACTCAACAATATAAACAGAAGATGTGTTCTTATTATTAATAGCCAAATTTGGTACAACAGTTAGTACATTGAGCTTAAAAAGCCCATCACTTATGTAACCTCGCCCCACATACATTCCACTCTTGGAGAGTACAACCTTGTCAGATTCAAAGACTAATCTAAACCCATTCTTGATCAACAATGACCCATAAATCAATTTTTTGCGAATTTCTGGCACATGAAGTACATTGTTGAGCGTGAGTTCTTTCTCCAAGGTCATTTTCAGCATAATCTTTCCTTGTCCTTCCACAGTTGAAGTGGAGGAGTTTCCTATAAAAAGTTGTTCTTCACTTTTCACCACTTTGTAGGTTGTGAACATCTTTTTGTCTACACAAACATGACGGGTTGCTCTAGTATCAACCCACCACTTCTTGGGATTGCCCACCAAATTTGCTTTAGAGATTACTACAACAAGATTGATGTCTGCCACTCTATCGGAAAGATAAAAATCCTCGGCTATGTTGGCTTGTGCTGGATTTTTGCTTAAACTCTCTCTGTCCTTGCGAATGTGACAATCCTTAGCGCGACGTCCATTTTTGTAGCACACAAAACACTTGCCTTTGAACCTGTTGTTGAACCCGTTGTTGATCTTACTAGTGGATCCTTGTTTGCGACCATTGCCATCATGCTTTTGCTTTTTGTTATTGAACTTTGACCCTTGTTCATGTTCCACATAACATTTGCTTTAGCCTGCATGACATGGTTTCCTGACTTCTTGTCGGAACCATGGTTGTCCTCCTCAATTCTGAGCGCACTATCAGTTCCTTTAATTTCATCTCCTTGCGCTTATACTTTAGATAATTCTTGAATTCTTTCCAGGATGATGACAATTATTCAATGATTGCTGCTACTTGGAAAGATTCACTGAGAACCATCCATTCCGCATGTATGTCATGGAGAATTAATTGGAGATCTTGAACTTGGCTAATTACCGTTTTGGAATCTATCATTTTAAAATCTAGAAACGGCCGACAATAAATTTCTTTGTACCGGCATCCTCTATCTTATACTTATGATCTAGAGATTCCTGTAGTGCTTTTGACATTATACACATTGTACAGTGTATTATCCAACCCATTGAGGATATAATTCCAACACAGAAAATTACCATGTTTCCATACATCGACTGAGGCAACCACTTGTCGGTCAGTTTCTCCCTCGTTCAGTGCCAGAGCGTTTTCATGAGTGAAGCGAGCCAAATTCAATGTCGTAAGATAAAATATCATTTTTTGTTGCCATCTTTTAAAATCATTTCCATTGAATTTTTCTGGCTTTCTCCCCATGATTACTGGTACTACCGGAGTCATCACTGGCACAACAGGTGTGGGGGTTTGAGTAATAACAGTCTCAGTACTGTTTGTTTCAGTATTCATATTTCTGACGAAATAAAAATGCACCAATCACAAATTTATACATAATAGAATTTACACAAAATATTCAGAATAATTTTGTCACAAATTCCAATGATAAATAGTATATGACTACTATGTTATCAAAAAAATTATTAAACAGTATATTACTACTATTTAAGAAATTAAACAGTATATGACTACTATTTAATTTTCGAAACAAAATATTCGTTTGTCTAACACACAAATAAAAAAAAACAGAAATCTACTTAAGATTGTTAATCCCACAGTGGTGTATGTGTAAATTAAATGTATAATTAAAATAAACAACAACTAAAAAAAATAATTCATAAAATAATTATATAAATTAAATTCCGAATTAATTGCTTACAGAAACTTTAAACGTCAAGGCTTGTGTTGGACACAATCTCCTTAAAGCAGATTTCACCCTCGCTCTGATGCTTTGAGTTTTAATGGATCTACCTCCCAGGATGTAACAACTATTACTCGATTTGCAACACTACAAAATCAAATTTTGCGAACCAAACAATGTTGTAACTCTTTCTCTCTTTCCTAAAAACAAAATGGTAAATAGATATAGGAGCACAAGAGAACAAACAGAAGAAGAAAAGGAATAGTTTTTTTTTTTGGCAAATTTCGGTACAAATGAATTGCTGGATAGCAGACTATTTATAGTAGGAATGATGGCTATTCCGAACAAGTAAAAACCTGTTCGGACATATTTAAATAGTAACAATTGTTCAGTTTGAATTTCAACAAGTATGAACCTGTTCGGGATCTGTTTGGGTGAAGGAAAAATCTGGACCAATTTATTTTGAATTTTGAAACCAAAATTAAAAATAAAAAATAGAAATACAAATGTTTTGGCCCAAAAATGTAAGCATTAGGCCGGACAAGCCCAATCCAACCTCATACCATGTGCCCAAGCCTAACCCGACCGAACGGCGATGGCGGCAGTGCACATGTGGTTTTTGTTTTGGGTCCAATGGGTCTAACTCATTTTACCCATAACCTCACCGTTCCACAAACTTAGGTACCCTTTTGGGCCCATCCTAAGTATCTCAAGCTAGAGTATATAAACCCATACAAATCCTTAAACCTTTCCAATGTGGGACAAGCACATTTCACAAATGTGTAGGAAACCCACCTAAAACCATTTTCACGAATCTGAAAACGCGCGTTGAATTCTCATTCATCTGGAAATAGTTTTGAGCAACTAAATACACAATGTTATTCATTACGCGGCATTAAATAAGAACCCAATTAGTAATGTTAAAAATAACTCTTGGGTCTCATCTTAATTAATGCTTAAAGTTAGCAAAAAACAAGATTTTTCCAAAGTCATTTTCCAACAAATTTAAACAATTTGATTCCTACACTTTAATTCTGAGTTCAATTTGGTCATTCTATCCAAATTTCTGTTAAATTTTTCTATGTGTACACCTCATGAGACGGAATGACCAAATTAAAATTAGATTTAAAGTTTAGGGGCCAAATTATTCAATTTGAAACAATATGAATCAAAATGAAATTTTGGTCAAATTACAGTGCAACTTATCTTAAAAAATATATTACATTATGTAAATATATATATATATATATTAAAATATATAGAAGTATATGAAAAAATAAAATGTGTATTGAAATTTTAATTTTTAAATATTTCTTTATCCTTAACGAATGTCCAATCAGTGATCCTTAGTAGGAACCATGACTTAAAAGCATGAAGTACCTTTCTTTGTATCAAAGCAGAACAAAGCAACAAGTGTGAGTGTAAATACATCAGATTATTGGTCTGCAGTGTTTTATTCCACATGATAGTACAATAAAGAAGCAAAATCGAAGTGAAAGCATCACCAGAATTATGAAAGTGTGAAAAAGAACAAACAAAAAAGAAAATTTGTGACACAGATTTTCATTGAATGCATTGGAGTTTCACACTTTTTTCAAGTCTTGTGCTAAATATGAGGACTTAAAAACCTCAAGCAAGCATGTAGAGTCAACTATCCTTTTATGATGGAGAATTTGCAATTGAACAATTTATATAAAAATAGATTTAAAAAGAGGGTTGCTAAATGCTTCAATCATTTTTCTTTGGACCTCACCTCCATTTATCTTTGTTATTATTATAATTTTATCTATTTATATAATATTAATTTTTATTTCTATTCTTAACCTCTTAAATCTGAATCCTGCTCTTGCCTCTAGCGAGGAGGGTTAGAGGTGGCTAAGAAGAGCGTGACTGAGAAAGGGGATGTGGGAGGGGTGGAGATGACTAGAAAATGGGCCATTGGAGGTGGAGGTGGAGGTGGGGAGTGGCGGGATGGAGTGGAGGTAACTAGGAAGGTGTTGCCAAAGGTGGGAGAGTGACAAAGAGGGGTTGCAAAAGGGGAAGGGGAGGTGGAGGTGTAGGTGTAGGTGGAGAAGGGACTACTAAAGGAGTGGTGGATTGGGGGTCCAAAGAAGGAGGGATACGATTGTGATTATGGTGGGTGTTAAAAAAAAATGGTGAGAACAATTTTGGTGGTGGTTTGAAAAAAATTTATTCAAAAAAAATTCATTAAAATGATGTGGCAAGTGACATTCATGTAAATAATAAGATATTTTGATAAATCTTTTGATTTAATGAATTGACTACAACTCTATTACATTATTTTGTATAGATTTTTTATACAAGTTTTTTGCTTGTGTTATTACAAAGTGGAATTTTTAACATATTGTTTTGAGAAAGGATCTGGCTTCTCTTCCGTTCGTGATCGGATTGGAGGATGCTGTTGGACCCGTGAGGGCCCACCACAAGTTTGTTTCAATAATTCGAACCTTTCAATATGTAAAACTTGTCAAGTACTATATGCCTATGAAAAATCATGTTGATTGGATATTAATAGTTACGTGATCAAATCAGTTTGTATAAAAAAAATAGACGATGAAAAAATAAACGATTGACAGAAATCTGATCAGATGAGATAGTTATCAAGATTTGATCAACATAATTTTTTACAAACATATAGTACTCGACGAATTCTATACATAACGGTTTGGATTATCAAAATATGACCCGTGTGAGTCTCCACAAACCCCATAGCACTCTCTAGTCCGTGTGGAGAGAAGCCGAACATTTTGAGAAAACATAGACAAACACCCCTTACTCTTCCAAACACAAGTACACGTGGGTGTTTGCCAATTGATTAGAAGAGGGTTGAGTTAAAATAATTTATTAAAAGATAAAATAGTTTAAAATAATTAATAAGATAAAATATCATTCAGTTTATTTCTTATTTTTTTTCTCACAACTATCAAATAATTAAAAAAAAAAAAATTAACTAATTTCTCAAACACAACTACGTCAGCCAAGTTAAAATAACTAAAATATCAAATAACCAATTAAAATAACCTACTTTCCCATCAAGGCTTTTTTTTGTAAACTTTTTTTTTTTTTTTTTTTTGTGCAAGAATAAAATTCCCTTTTTAAAAAATGCCATTTCTATAAAATTTGTGTTTGTAAAAGGATGAATTTCTCTCAAATTCAAATAAGAATATAAAATAACTTGAGAGGCCTTTGAGACTCATCCCAGTTCATCGGTCTTGTTTTGCTAATTTAAATTGTCTATTCTATTTAAAAAGTCTACGAAACTTATAGTGAAGTGTTTAATGATTTGAACTGTTTATTTTATAAGATTATTAAATGTGATCATGCATTGAAAACAATCCATCCTTCGTAAATATAATATAGGTAAATTACAAACACACTTTTTGAGATTTATTTAAATTACAAATTACCTCCTGTAATTCTAGAAATTACATACGCCTCCTAAGTTTTTAATTTCATAACAAATAGTCATTTTACAATAATCATTAAATAATTAACAGTTTTTAATAATGTTAAAATTTTATTTAATTAATAATTCAAATAATTTTATTATTGTATAGATGAACAGTTAAAAAATTCACTTTTTCAATTAATTCTGTTAAATAAAAAATTCTGGACTATGAAATATTATAATTTTTTAAAACTATAAAAAAAATAATTTAATTTTAAACAAATTTCAAAGATGTATTTGTAGTACCCTATATTATTATCAGCAGTGATTTAAACCCCCTCAAACTTCAACCCCCACCACCTCACACACACGTGGTGGGGGATTGAAAAAAAAAAAAAAAAAAAAAAATTTGACCAATCACAAAAAAAAAAGGTCAAAGGGTTGGGAAAAAAGAGATCCCAATCTTTACCCTATTATTATAGCATATATCCAATGCCATTATGCCGACCAAGGTTTGGGAGAGAGAGCATCGAAAGGAGCAGCAACGCGCATGCCTCTTTTGGGATTCAGTGGCAGTAAAAAATCAAAAGAAGGGAAAAAAAAAAAAAAAATACTTTAGATCACTAATTAGTGGTGTCTTTAATGATGTGACAGTGGATCTATCCACTGTCACAGTGGTTTTATACTGTTTTTTTTTTTTTTCAATTATCACATCACTAGTGGTGGATCAGTGATGGCAAATAAGTAGTCTATACCATACCATCACCAAGGATCCTCTAGAGTGTTTTTTTCCTAAATTTCCTAAAGTGGTTATTTTGTGGTTGAGATTTAATGCTGAAAAATTGATGTGACTTGTCATTAAATCTCAACCACACAATGCACCACCGTAGGAAATTTTAGGAAAAAAAAACTCTAGAGGATCCTTTTGTTAAAAAAAAATATCTACCAAAGTACACGTGTCTCCACCTCACTAAGACGTTTGTCCCCCTTACTTGGCATATATTAAAATATCTACCACGTACACGTGTCTCCGCCACTAAATACATATATTAAAACTCCCAAGATATATGATGAATTAAAAAAACCAACATCAAACAACCCCAAAGAAATCGAGGTATGGAAGACTATGGTGTGACAGAGACTGAGAAAGAAAAACTCCATGAAACAGAGAAAGGTAAGAGAGATCATGAAAAAGAAGAAGAAGATGAAGAGAGGCAAAGTGGGATCATAAACCACATAATCTCTAACCTGGTCTGTGGAGGAAGAGGTGGAGGTGGAGGTGGAGGTGAAAAGAAAGTTGAAAGTTCTGAAGTTAAAGATGAGAGTAGTAATGGTGATGGGAGTGATTCTAAATCAGAGGAGGGTGTGGGTGGTGGTGGGATTATCAATAATCTCATCTCTAACCTTCTTCATCGAAGTGAAGCTAAAGAAGGGAAAGAAGATAAGAACAATCAAAATGAGAAACTAAAAGATGTGAAAACAGAAGAGGAAGGTGGTGGAAAGGGAGGAATCATGATAATCTTGTTTCTCACTTGCCTACAAGCCTTGCAGGTACATTTATTTGTTTTTGAGTCATTTAAATCAATCTCTATACTTTCAGGTTAAATAAGGCATTAGGAAATAAACTTCAGAAAAAGGGAAAGAAAAATAGTTTTATGGTGTAAATTCAAATTAGTGTTATGTTGGTCATACGCAGAATGAATCTAATCTGTACATTTTTTTTTACTCCATAACATATGTTGAAGATCTTAAAAATGCCTTGACATTATGACATTTCAGTTATGTTTGTGAGACATCTTGACCTTGTCTAGGACTGGGTTGATAGTTTCCTAATCCTGAGCTGGGTTTGTTGATTGCCAATGTTTGATATGTTTTCTTCAATGTTTGAAATCTCAGAATTTTGAACTATGGGGCACAGTTGATGAACTCGTTCTAATCATAAATTCTTCTTCCTTGTTTCATCACCAGATGGTGTGGCACCACCAACCGATGAGGCATCTATTCTTCTTCACTCCATTGTCCATGACTAAAAGAACCATGATCAGGATTCTGTAGAAAAGTGGTTTGAATTTCATTTGGATTCATGTATTGGATGGTGATTGAATTTGGGCATTTTGGATAGTACTTTTGAATATACGGTTACATATTCAGGTGTAGATTGTTTGGATGGGAAGAATTTTTAATGCGTTTGGTTCGAATTCTAACTGGTGGTTTTAGATTCCAATGAGATTACTTGTTCATGTACCTAGTTGTTTTACATTCATTGTATCTTGATCTTTCGCATACTCGTGATATAATAGTGTTTCTAATGAGTGTGAGTAAGCTAAAAAATGAGTGATTTGGTGCAAGAAGAATGTGGTGAATGTAGGAGTGTGAGAAATTGACAAACTGTAACTTTCTTTTGGAATTATTAGATTTGATGATATGTGATGTCTGTAGATGTAATTATAATTTTCCTAGTGTACATATTATGGATTTATCTGCACTATCTTTTTTGATTAACACAATCATATGTTCTTTATGTTCAATTTAAAAGACCTCTTTTTTGGTTCCTATAAACAGCATTAACAATCTGATTTTAGGTTTCATTTCCCCTACTATATGGTATTTTAAAACAAAAAACAAAGATATTCAGGCTTTCAAGAAAAAGAATCGACCGAAAGTGACTTCTAAATTCATGAAAACAATATGCTAATGGCTTGTTTTGAGGTGTTTGGGAAGAGTTTTTTTTTAGTTTTTTTTTACTAAAATAACACTAAAAAGACAAAATAGGCTAAAATAGCCAATAAGACAAAATATCACATCAAACATATAATTATTTCACTTTTTCTTTCACAAACATCACATCTAACTACAAAAAAATTCAACTATCTTTCCAAACATAAAAATTTTAACCTCCTAAAATAACCTATTAAAAATAACAACTTCCAAACACTCACTTTATATTACATTCATTGTGTTTTCCACAATAACAAAGTTTACTTCTTTTGGGTTTGAGTTGATTGTTCATTCATCTAAATATTAACACAAAAGTTTGTAAGTCACAACACCGTAGGTTTTATGGAACATAGACTCTAACCGAAAAAAAAATGGATGGAAATCTTCAAAAACACCATCACCCTCATGTAG
The DNA here is from genome assembly GCA_030407325.1 of Camellia japonica. Classification (NCBI taxonomy): domain Eukaryota; kingdom Viridiplantae; phylum Streptophyta; class Magnoliopsida; order Ericales; family Theaceae; genus Camellia; species Camellia japonica. The sequence goes on from JAPPVO010000017.1 coordinate 36,264,024, forward strand.
GAGCATCTGATCAAAGTGCCACACCCCTGCAAATGCCAAAAAACAAAACAAAACACTTAATGCAAGATTAAAAAAAAAATTAATATCATATAAGAAGAAATTGAAATTGCAGTGACACAGCCAAATTTCAAAAAAGAAAAGAAAAATCAGAAATGCATAGCGATGAGTGACATTGAAACTTGATTCATACCATGTCCTTTCCCAACCAGTCTCAACTGAGTGACAAAGTCTGCAATTTTCTTAATTGCTTCCACCTAACGAAGGAAAAAAATAAGAAAGAAGTCACAATATTAGAAAACTCATAGAAGATTATTTCTTCTTACTCACAGTGTTTTTCCAAAGTTTTGTTTGTTTAGGGATGAAAAAAAAGAACATTCATGTGTATTAACTGGTACACGTAAAAAATGAGGTTCTCAGATCACCTGCTCAGCTAGAAATTCACGCTCAATAAACTCAGTCATTTGAGGATCATTGTTTTGAGCAGCCACCTGTTGTCAAGAACAGAGCAAGTATGAGTAATCCTATTCTCAAGTCCCAAACTTCCATTTTAGACACGGTTCAACCTCATAATGCGTAAAATGAGTTAAATGGACCAAATGTTTGTCAAATACTGCTAATACTTGGCCATTTTAGAGAATGAATTCAAAGTAAAAAAACAGATACTGAAGGTAAAGGATATCTTAACACCATGCAAGCTCAGAAGTTTCTCATTTGTCAACTTCTCCAAGGACAGTGCTAGTTCCATTGCTGAATCAAGAAATCACAGAGAATGAGAGTTATTGTTGGGTAGTGTAGATCCGAGTACTAGACACTAGCACTCACTGTGGATCAACTTCACAATAAGTTCACTTTCCTTGTTCAAAAAAAAAACAAAACCTTCACAATAAGTTGGTGGGGTTGCAAGGGGTCAGAGCCCCCTTGCCTGAAGGTGGGGGCTCAGGGCCTTAGCCCTTACCCGAATTCTGGAGTAAGGGTGTTTTGTATTTCTACATCTGTGACATGTAGTCTATACTATGTATATGCAGACTCTGGACATAAATCTTAATTTTGAGGTGAATCACATTAATCTTATGTTTTTGTGAGTGGGTGTGATTTATACTCTGTTTATTATTCTTCTCTATTTTTTCATATCTCACCTATCTTGATTAGTGTTTAGCTGTTCAACAATTCTTAACATGAACAATGCACAAATATACTCTGCAAAGCATGTAAAAGAGGCTACTTACCATACAAAGCATCACCCTTCTCAGCATGTTCAAATTCAGAAAGGTCGCCAGTATAGAGTGTAGCTTAACTCTTCCTCCGCGTATGTTCTAATATTAATCAAAATGCTTTACATAAATTTAAAACAAAATAAAGAAATAATAAAATTTTGAAATGGTTTTTGGGTAGCCAAAAATAAAGAAGAAAAAAAATAAGGAATCATGTGAAATTTGGCAAACACCTGGATTTCATAAATTTCTCAGCATGTTCTTTCTTCTATCACTTGACTCCTTGAAAAATCTGATTGCAATAAGATCATATATTAAAACTAGCACAAATCAATAATGATGTACCAAGTTGGGAGAATTTGGTGGATTTTGTGTTGTTACTTTGCAAGGCCCTTGAGAGCGACATTGTCCCTGTCGAAGTATGCGTACATGGCGTGATAAACATACGACATTGTATTCCACACTGTGATTACAATGAGAGAAAACCAAATGAAAGTAAGAAGATAATAAATGAAAGTAAAGATTTGTAATGATTGTTCAAAGAAGGAATGCAATGCTCCGCACTATGTGAAAATATTTTTCGTCGAAACAAGCAGAGCATAAGCATAAAAGTGAAGTAGATTGGAGCCAAAAACATTAAAAAAACATAATATATATATTTATATACTCCCTCCATTCCAAAATAATAGCCCCTTTTGAGGAATTGAACTTTTTTTGGTAGTAAATATTGCACTTTAAAAATATTAATTTTCTAAATTACCATTTGATAGTATATTTTTGTGGAAATATCAATTGTCATACTTGCACTTTTTGTGTTGTTAATGAATATGAAAGAATGACAAATAAGAATTTATATTTTAATCATTGATACTAATATTTTGGGACGGGGAGAGTATTTAAAATGAACATGGCTTCTAAATAGTAAGATAAATTCCACATGATAAGACAATTTGAAAGCATTATCTATGCCAATTAACAGAGAGTAATTAAAAATTAAAAATTCTCCACCTTAAATATCCACAAATTTTGTATTATAATTTTTTTTAAAATCAACCTTGTTTGGATGACTAATGTGAAAACAAATGTCTGTCAAGTACAGAAAATTTACCAGATCCACAACCTACACTAATCGGTAATAAAAACAAACAAAGGACAACAATTCCACATTCATCCAACTTTAAGGATATCCGTGAGACAAATAAACTAGCCCCACAAACAGTAAATATCAAAAGGAGGATGGTTTTTTATTAGGGTTTACTATTGGGATGCTTATGGATAAGAAAATGATTTTTTATTGACCTTTTAACATTAAGGAATTTATTTTTTTATTTTTTATATGCCTTTTGACAAAGAATTTTTTTATTAGGGTTTGGACAATTTAACAAATAACTTAAAAATATGAGGTCTTTGAAAAACAGGAATAATACATCCTTCTAATTTTGAAACTCTAAACAGAAATGACTTAGCAATAAAAAAAATCAAAAATGTTTTGGAACTCCAATAAAGGACTCTAATAGCTCTAATGGAATGTAAGTCCCACTGGATAGTGATGTTGTGTCTTGTTTGTTTGTTTGTTTGTTTGTTTGTTTGTTTGTTTTTTTAAGGACTTTCCATATCATTAGAGCTCATTAGTGTTCTTTAATTTAGAGGGATGTATCATTGTTGAAAAAAATAAATAAATAAAACACAAATATCATATCATTATGGACCCACACACCATTAGAGCTCTAGAGCTCCAACAATTAGAGATCCAATCTTTTTTTCTTTGAAAAATTAGGCCTTAAGCAAAGGCCTGTCCTATGGGTTGGGCCGCCACTCTCAGTACCGTAAAGACTTACGTTCAACTCAAATTCATTTAGACCCTTTCTTTTTCTTATTTTTTAAATATGAGCTCATTAAATGACCTGTGAAGCTTAGGCCACTTTTGGTTCTATTTTACTTGCATACTATTTAGCTTAAATTTAAAACCAGGTTTTAAGTAGTTATACTTGAAAAAAGAAAATGTGTTTTCTTCAACTTTTTAGGTTTTAAATTTATTTATAGATCTAACAAACAATTTGTGATATTGAATATTTAGGGAGAGAATGATATGTGTTTCTTATGTCCCTTCATTTTTAAAGAAAACAAATACCACAATTGTCCTCATAATACATATCATTCCACAGAAATTATGTAAGTATATTATATGAAATGATTTATCCACCGAATTTGTTATCGTTTGAATAGCCCGAATTTGTACCAATCGGATCACCGACTTCATCCTCATCTACCGCAATTGTCACCCCATCATCCGAACAACCGACCGGACACCAAATTCGGAATGTAGCATTACTCATATATTATATTCCAATTCAAAATAAGTAAAAAAAAAAATTAAACTTTTCAAAAGCATGCTTTTTTTAAGGTAGACTTTTTAAGCCTTTTTTTAAGTGTTACCATCAAACAAGGTTCTCAATAATTTCCTCAATAATTTCCTCAAAAATGTTTCAGACCCTCATTTTAGTCACCTGACGTGGAGGGAGTCACGTGGAATGAAAGCCCACGCGCCCATCTCATCCCTCATCTCTCTCTTTTCTCTCTCATGTGCAAATCATTCAACCCTCCTCTCTCTCTCTCTCTTCTCTCTTCACCACTGCCGGCCACCTCCGTCGGCGCCGAAGTATCGTGACGACGACGAGGAGATCGACCACCACGTTCATCCTCAACGCCATTCGTCGATCGTCCATGGTTGAAAGCCGTTGACGGATTACCAGTCTCCGGTCTTGGATTTCAGAATTTGGTCCGACGGTACATTCATTCATTCTTCATAACCCCCAACTCAATTTCATCACATTTATATGATATATATGATATGCATATCACCAAATTCAATCAAATGTTGATCAGAATTCTTTCCATTTCTGAACCTTCATTGTGGATTTACAATGTATTGAAATGGGTTTTTGAAATTTCAAGCTTTGATGACCTCAAAATTGTTGATTGTAGGCTGGTTCCGGAATCTGAAGCTACCTATTTGTTCTCCACAACTCTCCTTTCCCTTCTCATTTTGGGTTGGAAAGAAAGCCAAAAAAAAAAAGACATATATTGAAGAAAATAGAGAATAGTAGAGAATAGAGAATTGTATGTGATTTGAATATATTTTGATTTGTGGCTGTGGGTTCTAATTTGTGGTGGCTGTGGGTTTGATTTTGGATTTGGTTTGTGGTGGTTTGGGTTTTGAGTTTGATTTTGATTTTGATTTTTATTCACCACCCATCGGCGCCACCATCATTGTTGCAAACACAGCTCTTCCTTCCTCTTCCTCATTTTTTTTTCTTCAGTTCACAAATCTGGCTGAGAGGAGGCTGGGAAGAGCTGGGAAGAGAAGAGAGAGAGAGAGAGAGAGAGAGGGAGAAGAGAGAGAGAGAGGGGGGGGGGAGAGAAGGAGAAGGCAGCAGAGCACAACACTTTTTTTTTTTTTTTCCAGAACGCGTGTGTTCACGCTTTGTGGGGTCTGTAGCGAGACTGTAATTTCCATTGGGAAACAAGACAAAGCTCTAATTATTAATTTTTAAACCCCTGTTTTAATCTTTCTTAAAATAATCTAAGTAACTTTAATAATTCACATCCTTATCCATCCATGGAGACCAACCTATTTTTTTTTTAAAAATAAAAAAAAATCCAAATTCTGAAAAAAAAAAAAAAAAAAACTTGAATACCCAACAATTAAACGAAGAAATTGAAGAGAACTGACTTGATCTGTTCGTTGATCGCAGCTTCGCACTCATCTTGGTACCTCTGGCGAGCAAGCGAAATCTGGCGGGAGATAGGGATCATGAAATCTTCTTTCTTGACCTCTTCAAATGGTTTGAAGATCACACCTGTCTGCGCCAAACTAGTCTCCGTTGAAGCCGAGACAACGAACCCATAACCCCTCTTTTGTCCCAAAACTCGTAACAGATGATGAGAAAGGTGAGCTGAAGCTAGGATGTGATGATAAGGGTAGTCCAAGTCTAAGACTAACCCCTTGCATGGAAGAGAGAGAAACAGCCGAACAAGTTGCCTGCGGAAACATGATTTTAGAGAGAGAGAGAGAGAGAGAGATTTACAAGAACATGGAGATTTGAATTATGGGAGACTGAGCTAAAATGATCAATGGAGGTGTCAAGGTATGAGAGAAGGGACTAGTTGGTGCTCATAAATATACTGATGAGACAACTATGTCGTCGGAAAATGTTTGGGACTTTAAAATTGGAACATTAACAATTTTAATGTGTGTAGGCCTTATCTAAAATGATGTTTTAATCTTACTTTTTATTTTTTACATCCCTAGGTTAAGGTTGACATCTATTAAATAATATAAAAAGTTAAAAAATTACTATCCTATTTAAGTCACATTATCTTATTTAAATCACATTATCTTTTTAACACATCACATCAAACTCAACCCAAACCCAATTCATATAAGTTAATAAGTCAAAAAATACACTTTTTTATAACATCCCAAACCAACCCAAGTCAATTAAAATTTTAATTTTAAGAGGATGAATAGCTACTCTTATGTGGTCAATGCCTTAGAGCATCTCCAATGCACTAGGCATATAATATTTGTTAGTTGAAATGCCTAGTGTGATTTACTTTTTTCAATTCCAATGCACTAGGTATATGATTAGACATTTTGGCTCAACACATATTCGTTAGCTACATGTAGCTAGCCTTCAACGCTAGGCAAAATATATTCAATCATTAGGATCATTTCCCTCCATTTTTGTTGTTGACGTGGCATTCTATAAAATTACTAGTATTTAGATAAATAGTTAAAATAAAGAGCATGGTTGGAGTAAAAACATAAAATATATATATATATATATATATATATTTATTTATATTTAATGATGTGATATTTTATTAAATATTTAAATTAATTTGTTTTGTTATTTATTATTTAATAATTAATTAACTATCTTGTTATTAATCTAAAAAGTGAGTTTAAAAAATGAATTTGTATATCATTTTTCATACCTAAATCCATTACAAAATTAGACATAAATATATGAGAAAGATGCATCTTATAATTAAAGAATAAAATGTCATAATTTTATAATTTTTGAGTTATAAGTAAACGGAAAAATTATAATCAAACACTATATAAAGTATAATAACAAATATTATTAGTTATAATTAAATAAGAAAATGACACAATAAGAGGCGTATATAATATATTTTTTTCAAAGGGTGTGTATAATAAAATTTCTCAAAATACAAATTAGATGTTCAATTTGAAATAAAATATATTAGTATAAGAATAATAATAATAAAAATTGTAAACATAATATGTGTTTTTTTAAGTAATTTGTATTTTGCCTTATCAAACTATAAGCTCAATTTCAAGTGCCGCCATTCTCTTAATATAATTTTGGGTAATTTACAAATATATCTTTGATTACTTAAAATATGAATTGTTTTATGTTGTTTGAAAAATTATAAATAAGAATATTTATCAATAAATCTTATCTTACAATTAAGTACTTCAATTAGTTCTAAATTTTTTTTATTGATCAATTAAATGCTATTAGTAGAGAGTTTTTTTTCATGTGTTTCTATTTTTAATTTTGATAGTATTTTGGTGGACAACTATACCCCTTTTATTAATGTGACAAGTATGATGTAATATTCCAATATGACAGATATTAATATGACACTCCAACAATGTGATACTTCAAAAAAATTAAAAAACTCTTTTGTGTACTTTTCCAAAATGTGATAACGTGACAGATATTATGTGACACTCTAAGGCTTCGTTTGGCATAAAAAGTCTGGACTAAAATAGTCAAAAAAAAGACAAAATAGGCTAAAAAGCCAATAAAACAAAATATCATATTCAAAGTATAATCATTTTATTTTTTCTCTCACAAAATTAAAAAGTCAAAAAACCTATCACAAACCTGACTTTTTAATCACAGGCTAAAATAGTCAAAAAATCAAAAAAACCAACCCATATCCTAAACAAAGGCTAAAAAAAAATATAAAAAAAAACTCTTTAGTGTACTTTTTCTAAATGTGACAACATGGTAGGTACGATATGACACTCTAAAAAAAATTAAAAACTTCTTAGGGTTGTTTTGGGAAGTTGGTAAAAAGCTGACTTTTGGCTTTTTACCAAGCTTTTGACTTTTTTAGAAGTGATTTGGGAAACAATCCCGGTTGGTAGCTCGAAAGAGCGTGGGTCGAATGGGTCGAAAGGGAAAAACGACGTCGTTTTGCCCTTTGTGTTTTGTTTTTTTTTTTTTTTTCTGCAGAGGGAAGAAGAAGACGAGGGAGGAAGAAGGAGGGGGAGAGGAGGGAGGGGAGGGAGGGAAGGGGAGGGAGAGGGGAGGGGAGGGGGCCAACAAACTCGGGGTGAGGCAGGGGCGGAGGCGGGCGGCGAGACAGGCGGGGCTGCAGCGAGGCAAGGCGGAGCTGCGACGAGGACGGCGAGGCGACGATCGGTGGCGAGGCGACGGCGGAGTCACAGGCAACAGCTCCTGCAGAGGCGACGAGCTCCTCGCGGTCGTCCTCGTCCTCCGCTGTCGTCGGCAGAACCAGACGAGCCTCTCTCCCTCTCTTCTCTCCCTCTCTTCTCTCTTCTTTGAAATTTCGGGCCATTCGACCCTTGGAAATTCGAGCTACCACCTTTTATTGTTTGGGAAATTGGTAAAAAGTTGACTTTTTGCTTTTTAGTTTAATATTTATTTATGGTGTCAAATGAAATTAAAATGACCAAAATACCTTTACCTAATATAAGAGATTTATTTTTTTTTTTTTTTCATATGCCCTAATTTGTAATTTTAGGACTACGTTTTTGGCACTTCCCAAAGGATTTTATTGCGTTTTTGGCAGCTTTGTCCAAAAACGTGACTTTTACTATGTTCCCAAAATGGCAATTAGTGTATTTTTTTCCAAACGTAACATGTAACACTCCAACGTGGCAGGTATGATGTGATATTTTTAAAAAATTAAAAACTTCTTAGTGTACTTTTTTTTCAAATGTAACACTCTAACGTAGCGAGTATGATGTGACACTAAAAAACTCCTTAGTATATTTTTTTTAAATATGACACTCCAATGTGACAGGCAAATGAGTCATTACACATTTACAAGAACTAAATGGATCAGCAAAAAAAAAAAAATGAGATTATGTGAATTACAAATCCAAAATATGAGACTTGTAGGTCAACCTCCCTTACAAATACTCCATTGTCACAATTTTTTATTTAACATAGTTAACTGAAAAAATGAAATTCTTAATTTCTCTCCTATATAATAATAAAACTATTTGAATAACTAATTGAAATAAGTTTATGACATTATTAAAAACTATTAATTAACTTGAAAATTTATTAAAAATGATTATTTATTATGAAATTAGAAACTTTAAGGGGCGAAATGTAATTTCTAAAAATTATAAGGAACAAATTATATTTTAAATAAATGTCAAAAAATGTATATATAATTTATTTTATAATTTTTATATAAGCACCAACTAATGGGTTAGTTTGACAAAAACTCAAAATATGAGACATCAACAAACCTATCAGAAACTTTCACATATAAACACCATAAACACAACTATTGAGATATTTTTAAAAAAATTCAAAATAAGAGATGTTAACGCTATTAAAAGCCTTCACATATAAACACCAAGTACAAAAAAATATTTTGAAAAAACTCAAAATATTAGATGTCAATATTATCATAATAGATAGGTTGATAAAATTTTATTAAGGTTTTATTTAGGAAGAGGATTGGGTTAAAATAACTCACTAAATATAAAATAGATTAGAATAACAAATAAAATAAAATATCATATGCACCCTATAATCATTTCATTTTTTTTTTTATAACTATCAAATTAACTAAAAAAATAATCAACTTTCTAAACAATGCCTGAATTTGTTAGTAGAATTTATTTTTATTTTTTATTATCAATTTTTGAATTTTTAGATTAAAAGAGGGAAAGGTCACGATAATAAAAAAAAGACTATGGTACACATCATTTTAAAAGGTGTGTACCATATACACTTTATAATTACAGAAAAAAATAATATAGTTTCATGTTTTTTGAGTCACAATTAAAAAATTATAATTAAACATAAAAAATATCATAATTAAAATTTAAAATAATATCATAATTAAAAAAAATTTGATCAAATTAAAAAAATAACTTAATTAAAAATTTATGTGGTATGAGAGTGTACATAATAAAAATTCTTCAACGATAATAGGAAAAAGTTTTCGAGTGGCACACGGTTCACTTTGGACCGTCGATGAACTGAAAAGTGGACGGTTGGAGATGAAGAAAAAGTAAAAAGGCGGTGGTGAGCTCGTGGTTGATCCATGATCTATTGGAATCCAATGAATATCCGGTCAGCGTCACTGTCAAGGCATCCTGCCTTACTTTGGCGCTCTTAAAATAATAGTTGTTTAGAAAAAACTAATGGTAAAAACATAAAAATATAGTAACACTTTCTGAGGTTTATATTTATTACAATTTTTTCTCTCATATTTAGAAAATTATACTGATCCTTTTTGTCAGTATAATTATTTGACGGTGTTAACTTTTAACTTAAAATGACATATTTATCCTTAACTTTTACATATACTTTAAAGGGTAAATTATATTGACACTCCCGAAGGTTTCAATTTAGGGGTTGTTTGGGATGTCCTAAATAAGTACATTTTTTGAATTTTTATAAATTATAGGTTGGGTTTAAAGTGATGGTAAAGAGATGATGTGACTTAAATAGGATAGTGACTTTTTGTCTTTTTTAACTTTTTTTTGAAGATGCCAAACCAAGCCTTAATACGAATCTCCCCCTGACATTTAAAAAAAAAATCTAATTTAATAAAAAATAAATATGAAGAAATATATTTAATTTATAAAAAAATATTTCTAACCACTTGAAAGATAAAAATTATATAAAAATGATAATTATTTTTTATTTTTTATTTCTTAACCAAATTAATTTTTAATTTAAAAAAAAATCTAAAAAATCAAACCATACATAGCCTACGAATCTTTTGATAAGTCATTTCTTACATTGGTAACTTATTTAATTATTTGTTAATTTTACGACATTTTTACCATCTGAGACTTGTTTAGTAACCATTTCGTTTTCAGTTTTTAATTTATATTTACAAAAATTTTTAAAACTGTCACAAAAACTTGTTTGATAATTTTTTTTCATTTATAAACAGTTGTCTCAGTTTGTAAATTTGAGGAAAAAAACGTAACTTCAAAAAATAAGTTTACGTTGGTTTTTAAACAAAAATTTGACTAACAATTTTTTTTTTTCAATTAATTTTTTTTCCAATTAATTTTTTTTCAATTAATTTTTTTTTTTCAACTAATACTAACCGAATGGGCAATTGGTAATGCTACTTTAAACCTTGGAGATAGGATTGTAATTTCTAAAATGTGAGATGTGTCAATATAATTTAGCCAGTGAGGGCAAAATTGGTATTTAAAAAAATTAAATTGCTGACATCAGCAAAATCTGTTAGTTGACTTTAAGTCAACTAAACTGAGGGAAAAATCTATAATGAAACTTTAAACATCAGAGAGAGGGATATAATTTTCAAAAGCTGAAGGGAGAACTGTAATAAACATAAATTTGAGGGGGTGTCAATGTAATTTACCCAGATAGTAAAAAGTAAAATGAAATTAAAATATATATATTTTTTACGTACATTTGAATAGATGAAAATTTTTATAAAACAATAATGAAAAAAAAAAAGTTACTACTTAATAGGTAGGGTGTACGTGTTA
>JAPPVO010000017.1:36890393-37013327 GCA_030407325.1 Camellia japonica
ATATAGGCCCCTCTTTTAAGACCTGGGTTAGATCTAAAGAAATCATTGTCACCTCTGATGTTATCCATGAGCTTTTAGGGCTTTGTGCTAGATCTCCTATTTATTATCCCTTTCCAGTCCCATCTCGCCCCACTTGTAATTTTGATGAGGTTGCTAAGACTTTGTGTGGTTCTTCTCGTTCTTGGCCTTCCGGTTCCCTGATTAAACAGCATGAACTTCTTCCTTCCTTTAGGTTACTCAACCTAAGCATGTGTGCCAATATCATTGTTACCACCCATAGTTCTGAGATTAAGCAAGATCAAGGTTTTATTCTCGAGTGTATTGCCCAAAACCGGCCCATAGACCTTGACACCCTCATCATTCAGAAGATGGTTGCTGCTTTTGAGCGCACCAATCTTGGTTTACCATATGGCTGCCTCATCAACCGGGTTTTAGCCACATTTGAGGTTCCTACACATGATGAGGATGAGTTTGCTTCCCCTACCCGTCCCTTTACCAAAAGGACTGTCTCCCAGAGTCAGTCTCACATTCGGGGGGTTCCTTTAGGTCGTTCTGGTGCAGGTTCTAGTGCTGCTGCAGCCATGGCCGAGGAGGCCGCGTATGATGCTGCTGCTAGCGAAGATTTGGGTGAGGGGGAGCAGTATCCTCCAGTTCGTACACTCCGAGGTCAGCTTCAGTCCTTAGAGCGCTCCATTGGTGTCACGACCCAAACCTGCCCCTATAGGTTTGGCACCGTAACCGGCCAGTAATCCGAGGATTACCTACGGCCTCTGAACATATTAACAAAATATTAAGGGCTAGCGGAAGCAAATAATAATATACAACGTCCATTGAGCTGTGCAGACTTATATGAGACAGAAAAATTTTAAACTTTCTATATACATACATACATATCATCCCTTTTTAAAATACACATGATTTGTTGAACCAAACAAAAACAAACAAACCTTAAACTTTACGTTACATAACGATAACACCTAACATATCCGGAACCTCCACGGGAGGCACATAGGTTGGCTGACAGAACAGATTCTAGACAGATGCCTCTAAACCTGGTCACGCGCCTGATCACCTACATACATAAATAATACAGTAAGCTAAAGCCCAGTAAATAATAACAGAGTAAAGGGTTTTAATGAAAGATGACCATCACAGAGTTAGAAATCAGAGTTTATATCAGAAACACAATCTTATCAGAAACAGAGTCTTATGCATATTCAGATTTCAAATCATTTTCGTAATCATTTTCATAATCATTTCCATATTCAGATTTTGCATAAGATCATATGTGGTACACCCATTAGCTAACAGATCAGATAGGTCCAAAGACCACAGACAGAGTTGGTACCAACGACCAGGAGGGTCCATATCTTGCGCGCAAGTAGCCACGGTATGTATCCCCCGGGCGAGAGCCTTATGCCACGGTATTGTATCCCCCTGGCGAGGGCCTTATGCCTCGGTATTGTATCCCCCGGGCGAGGGCCTTATGCCACGGTATTATATCCCCCGGGCGAGGGCCTTATGCCACGGTATTGTATCCCCCGGGCGAGGGCCTTATGCCACGGTATTATATCCCCTGGGCGAGGGCCTTATGCCACGGTATTGTATCCCCCGGGCGAGGGCCTTATGCCATGGTATTGTATCCCCCGGGCGAGGGCCTTATGAACTAAGGGTGCCACAAATACTTTATCAGAAAACTGGACATTCATTCATTCATTTCCAACATATCATAGCTTTTCAAGAACCAATCATTTCGTAACATAGTATACTGAAAATACATAACATTGAACATAACTTTACAAAGTTATTACTCACAGATGGCTGCAGAAGCAAATCAGACAGACTGGACATATCAGATAAACCAGGCAGACAATGGCGCGCGACCTACACAATCACATAACATATACACATTGAAATACAATATTACTCCCTTGATTAGACTTGTCCTTTCTAGTCTTTATAGTCTGAAGTTCTACTATGTTTATTCTTTCACATTTAAATAAACTGGGTTCTTATTTCACATCTTCTTTCATCACTAAGTCCTTCTTTTCCAAACAGATTGATCATTTACTTGGCTTCTTAAACAATTACCACTAGGTCAATGATTCGTTCATTAACTAACTAATCTATGTTGATTAGTAGCTTTTTATTCTTTATTGAGTCATGAATCATGTTTAGAATGCTTTGGAAAGAGATGAGGATAAAAATATGAACTAAATGCAACTTTCCAAAATGTGCTGAAAATGAGGTCTTCGCTCGAGCGCACTTTGGTCGCTCGAGCGGATTGTACAATTTTGAAAAACTGCTGGGAGCTTGATTTTCACGCTCGAGCGAGACTTCCCTCGCTCGAGCGAACAACGAAAATTCTGAAATTTCAAAATTGCAATTAAAGTTCAAGTTTGGTATTCAAGGCTTCAAAACATGTATTTTAGTATACAAACATGGAAAACCATTTATTAAAGTCATAAATTCCTTAGAAAATTATTCACATGCATGAATTGACATTAAAATTACTAGTTTTATATTCTTATAAATTTTCCAACTAGTTTCCATAATCTTAATCTTAACTTAATTCATAACCTCAATTTAATTCATAACCATAGATATCCCAAAATATGTTTTATTTAAATAAAATCTCAAATTACAAGTATGGATTAAAATCTAATTATAACATCAACACTTTATCTAACATTAGGGTTAATTCTAATTTTCCCATAAACTTGATGTTTATAAAACATTTCATTTTTCTTTTCAAAATATGAGATTGTTTACCTTAATTTATATCACAATTTAATCTCACTTTAAGACATGAATTAAATTATAAAATCTTGAAAATTTACAATGCATGTAATGCTAAACTCCAAATATTCAATCTCAACATCAATTTCTTAATCATCCACATGCATGTAACCCATTTCAAATTAATTTCCATATTCTTATTCTTGAGCTAATTTATCTTCATCTTCTTGCTTATGATTCCACATGCAAACTCAAATTTAACCTCATAAGTCCTTTTTACACATGATTTAAATCTAAAACTTGAAATTCTATCATGCATGCAAAGATGAACCCAAATTCATGGAGGATAATGAAAATCAAACTTAAACTAATTAATTTCTAAATTAATTCCCATGATCATGAATTTAATTTAATTTATTGCTCCAAACCCAATTTCATCCTTAATTTCAAGTATAACATAAAGATTCTATAAAAAAATTAAGCATGAATCCATACCTCAAGCTCTAATCTTAAAGATTATTGATGATTCCCTTGAGCCTTCTTCTTTCTTTACAAGTTCCAGCAGAACTTTGGATTTCCTTCTTTAAAAGTTGGGCTCTCCTTCCTCTCCTCACTCACGATTTCTGTCCCTCTCACTCTGCCGTTCTTGTTACAGCCAAAAACATAGACATAGGTGATGTATAGCTTACTCTCATTTCCTTCATTCCACTTCCTTTTCTCATTTTCACTTTTTTTTTGTTTTGTTTAGGCCCACGGTTTTGCTCCAGTAAATGCACACTTGCACTTCTCTTGTTGACAACACATCACATGCACACACCCAAACATAGATTCTCAATACACCCACATACTAATTTAGTCCAATTAAATTTTATGTCTAGAAATAATTTAATTAAATATCACTTAATCTTAATTAACTTCAATCAACATACAATTAGTTAATTATAACTAACCTCAAATCCCATATAATTAAATTAGTCAAATTTAACTTCCATTAGGGCCCAATTAATTATATTTAAATTTTATTAATCCGAATCAAATTTTTAATCAGACTCCCAAAATGCTCTAAATAATAAATCGAACTTATTTCCAACCTCAATTTTGGTTTCTTAAATTATTTAGGCCTTCAATTTCTGATCAGACCCCAAGTTTCCGTCAATTAAATTATATATTCAAATTGGTCACCCCATAACTAAATTTAATTCGCAATATTCATAATCCTCAATCTTTCATGATTTAATTAACTTCAATTAGGACCTAATTAATCGAATCTCAATTTCACTAAACTGAATCGAATATTTAATTAAACTCCCAAATGGGTCCGTAATTAAAATTAAATTGATTAGCTTCTCAATTTTACTCCCTTAAGCCATTTGGACCCTTAATTTCTAATTCCAAAATAAACCTTCAATAAAATCACATACGAGTCAGATTCCACAATTCTCATAAATCCCAAATAAATTATAATACTCGGCAATTAAATTTCAAATCCTCTTAATTAATCAAGTACTAATCATTATACGTGATGGGGTTATTACAATTGGTTCCCGGTTTGACCATCTTGAGGAGAGGATGGATACATTTGAGGCTCGCCTCACAGATCTTGAGACCACCTCCGATGCCCGGTTTAGTGCTTTGGAGACTACTTCTCAGCGGATTGAGGCTTCTGTGGCCCAGTCTTCCTCCCAGCTCGCTCAGATTTTGGCCTTTCTTCAGATGCAGTCTTCACCCCCGGCTCCTTGACTTTTGTTTCCTCCCGGCCAAAAAGGGGGAGTGGTACAGTTTTATCGATGGTGATTCTTGGTACAGTTTTTTTTTTTGGCAGTACATATTTGTTACAGTTGCTTTGTTACAGTTGCAGTTTTTGGAGTCTTGGTGGTACAGTTTTTATATATTTTGGTTGGATGCTGTTTTTGGATGTATGCTTGTGGATGGATAATGTTTTGATTATGATGTGGATGGATAATGTTTTGATTATGATGGCTTTATTTTTTTTATTATTTAATCCTTTCCACAGTTTTTTGGTTGGCTTGTGTTTCGTTGTTCTTTTTCAGGCTCATTGTACTCGCGCATGTTTGGTTGTGGATTGTTGCATATTGGTTCATCAGTTGGCACTTGATTTTAGATTCGTTTGTTCCGAATTGGCAAATTGTTTTTAGACTAGTTTGGAATCTTGTTTTAGTTTTTTTTGTGTGCTTTTGCTTAGGAAAACTGTCTTAGAATGGTTTTGTCCGGGATTTGACAAAGGGGAGATTGTTAGGACCCTTTGTTGTCAAAATCCGTGAATCAAAACCAAGATTGTAATTTGATAAAGCTTTCCAGGTTTTCCAAGTTTGGCTTCCCGCTCGAGCGGGGAAAGTAACACTCGAGCGGGGATTGCTAGTCCTCAGCATCTCTGCGCAGCATGTACAAAGTACTGGATGGTGTGATTCCCCGCTCGAGTGGGCAATGGACGCTCGAGCGGGAAGGCTATATGAATCACAAATTTTGAAGTCTCCGCTCGAGGGGGAAGACCCACGCTCGAGCGGACCGCGCGAAGACAGTTTCTATAAATTCGCAAGTTGGGTCTTTTTCAAGGATTTTTTTTCTAGATCTTGTTTAGGGTTTTTCTAGGGTTTTGGTTTGAAGTTTTCTTCTGAGGTTTTGTAAGTTTTGTGAGTTTTCTTTGATGTTCTTAAGAGAGTTCTAAACTTATGAGTTGAGATTCATACATCAAAGAGTTTGATACTACATATTCAAGAGAGTTCTCTTCGGTGGAATCCGAAGGTTATTACGTAGAGTTTCAAAAGGCGTTTGATACTTTACGTAGTCGTTAATTCGACAAGTGAAGTTGTGGTGTGGAATCAACTTCAGGATCAGTTCCGTGACGAAGGCGTGGTGAAAGAGTTACAGAAGATTCAGAGACAAATTGACTGGGTTGGGTAATTTGTATGGTATCTTTGTAATCTTTTAGTTCTTCAGTAGTGGATTGATCAGTGGCGGTTCGCCCGTGGTTTTTGATTACAATTGAAGGTTCTTCAATTGTGGTTTTTTCCACGTAAAAAATCGTTTGTGTCGATTTATTGTTTATTCTTAAAAACAAACAAACTAAAATCACTCTCGTAAGTGCTTGATGATTTTAGGTTGTGTGTTTTGAATTGTTGGGATTTGGAATTAGTTAATCTTGATCTAATCACGAATCACGTAGGATTTTCAACTTGGATAGCACATTATTAATTAATCCTAACTAATCACAAATCCTACATATTTAATTAGTCTAATTGATTTCCTTTAGAGTCCAATTAATTATATTTAAATTTTACCAATCCGAATCAGATTTTTAATCAGACTCCCAAAAGGCTCCAAATATTAAATTAAATTTATTATCATTATCAATTTTGATTTCCCAAATCATTTAGGCCTTCAATTTCTGATCAGACCCAAATTTCCATCAATAAATTACATATTCAAATTGGACACATCATAATTAAATTTAATTTATAATAACCACAATTCTCAATCCTCATGACTTAATAAACTCCAATTAGGACCTAATTAATCGAATCTCAATTTTACTAAACTGAATCGAATATTTAATTAAACTCCCAAATGGGTCCGTAATTAAAATTAAATTGATTCAACTTCTCAATTTTACTTCCTTAAGCCATTTGGACCCATAATTTCTAATTCCAAAATAAGTCTTCAATAGAATCATATACGAGTCAGATCCCACAATTCTCATAAATCCCAAATTAAATTATAATACTTGGCAATTAAATTTCAAATCCTCTTAATTAATCAAGTACTAATCATTATACGTGATGGGGTCGCTACAACATGTAACTATTGCCTTGTCAACTATAATTTTTTTATTTTTCAGAAATATTGGGCTCGATCATATTATTGTTTATTCATTTTAATAATTTTGAAATTTGAATTCTGGATTATTTGGTATGTGAAGGAATTGGATTTAGAATGATATTGAATATTGAATTTGTTAGTTGGTTCACAGTTTGAATTCAACTTTATTTCTTTTTATTTTTGATTTAATTTAGTTGTTACAATCATATATATATATATACACATATCTATATAATAAGGGAGAAGGGTTTTTGAATCTTGATGGGACTTTTGTCTATATGTCAAAATATGCACCATTAAATTGATTCAATCTAATGGTTGAAAATGTCTCACTCCTATTTGAACTTTTGTCCCTTTGTCAAAATATAGACCATTGGATTGATTCAATCAAAGGCTAAAAATTCAATCCAAAATGTAATCACCCTCTCCTTCTCTCCTTCACCCACACCCCTCTCATCTCTTTCTGATTTCAAAATTTGAACACACGTCACTCTCTCTCTCTCTCTCTCTCTCTCCATCGGAGCCCATTCCGATGCTTCCCTGTCAGAGCCCAACCCTTGCCGGCAACCAAACCCCAAACCCCCTATTGCTCTCTTCATCTCCTCTCTTCTTCCCTATGTCCCTCCCTCCCTCTGCCATCCCAATCGTCATCAACAGTGGCAGCCCCAAACCCGCTTCAATATTGAAGAATGGAGCCACTGCGCTTCAATATTGATGAATGTGGATGAGACTGATATCTATAAAAGAATCTGGGCTTTGATTTTTCAGGTGAGCAAACCATCTTTGGGGAAAATGGCACCTGGGCTTTGATTCATATATATATATATATATATGCATATATATGCATTTGTGTGGGCTTTGATTCAATATATATATATATATATATATATATGCATTTGTGTGGACTTTTGAAATTAAGGTGTTGGACTCCGACAGGGAAGCACCAGAAAATGTTCAGGTGTTGGCCTGATATGCATTTGTGTGGGCTTTGATTCAATATTATATATATATGCATTTGTGTGGACTTTTGAAATTATGGATTTGTATGTATTTTATATATATGCATTTGTGTGGGCTTTGATTCAATAATGTTTATCTATACAATGGGGACTAAATTTATGGATTTGTGTGTATTATATATATATATATATATATGCATTTGTGTGTATTTTATGGATGTGGAGGGATGGATCCATGTTTTTTTTCAATTAGGCCAAAAAAACTTTACATAGAATCTTACACGAAAAGTCAGAAACAAAAGAAAAGTGTTTCTCTTAGTTCATATCATCTGTTTGGATTAGTGAATAGGGGCGACATTGGTTTCTTCTAAAACCCTCATTTTGAATTTTGGAGAAAAAATAAAAAACACCGACACTTATAAAATTTTGTTTTGATGATATTGTTTCTTTTCTCTCATCCAAGGGTTTGCTTGGAAATTGTTTATTTTATTTTATTTTGTTTTATTTTTGTGGCTTTTTAATTATTTACGAAAAGACTTATATAAAATAAATAGAAAATGGAGTATTTTTTGTGTTAGTTTTTGGCTTTTTAGCTAATTTTCCTATTCGGCAACAAATTTAACTTAATAGGTTGATAGAGTAATCTATTTTGTTTACTTATTGATGTGACACTTAGGGCATATTTGATTAGTAGTATTATAGCATAGGATTGGGATTGTTAGTTCATGGACTCACAATCCTATGTTTGATTGCAAATTTTATTAACCGGATTCAATCTAATGAAATTAGCGAATATTGAGAGAGGTTGGGGATCATAATTTCAAATATAAAATAAAATAAAATAAAACTCAATGAATACATAATAAATGATTATGTCATGAATTTGATTGGATAACGAATCCTTCACTAATTCATGGAATTATTAATCATTTTATTATTAATAGGGTTCAGGCACTGGACTGAGTTCTTTAGGCAGTGTAGTTAATCCAATGTAAAATTTTCATTGGTTGTTTCTTAGTACATGTTATAGAGTCCAGTAAATTACCAATATGATGTACATAAACGCTTATCTTAAAGCAATGACGTGGGATGGAATGAAATTGTAAGGTTAATTATCTTAAATGCTTTACATATTATTAATAGGATTCATGAATTAATCTTCGTTATTATTGTTTAAATATATTATTTAAGGAGCTAAATTGAAATCTTTAGTTAGATCTTCGGATGAAATTAACAGTATTACGTTATTAAAATGGTACTATTTCAGATTTTGAGTTTTATTTATTGCATAAAACACTTATTCATAAAAAATTGGTAAGATTTATTAGTTTGTAAAATTGGCAACATTGGTAACATTCGAATTTGATTTACAAATAACCTTTACAAATAACATGCTATTAAATGTCATTAATTACACAACCAACCAATCATTAATTATTGTTTTATTCCACAAAGGAAGAATCTGGTAGAAATACTGTTTAGGTGAGCAAACAATGGGGAAAATGGAAACCTGGGCTTTGATTTTTCTTGAGTATTTCAATAATGTTTCAATAATATTTACTCTAATTTTTTGATATCTTTTGTTTTAATAATCTTTAATTTCCAGCATGTTTCAATTATCTTTTGTTTCAATAATATTGACAACAGGTTTGTCCAATTTAATTGCTTTATTGATGTTTATAGTTTGTGATTGAAACATTGTGTTTGAAGCATT
Source organism: Camellia japonica (assembly GCA_030407325.1). Classification (NCBI taxonomy): domain Eukaryota; kingdom Viridiplantae; phylum Streptophyta; class Magnoliopsida; order Ericales; family Theaceae; genus Camellia; species Camellia japonica. Next base: position 36,899,643 of record JAPPVO010000017.1, read on the forward strand.
GTGGACTTCTTTAAGACCTGTCATATCGAAACAAGGTAGAGATGTGGCAAGTATGGAAACCTGGGCTTTGATTTGATCATTGTTATTCTGTGATTATTTCTTTGGTTCGTTGTGTAAGAAATTTGTATCTGGTTTTTTTTCTTTTTTCCTTTTTTTTCTTCTTACAATTATCATTATTTGGGTTTATTAAAATCAAATTGGGGTGAGTGGGGTAGGGGGAGCAAGAAATCAACTATATTATATTTTATTTTATTTTAACATTTTGTCTGAATTAAATCTAAAGCACATTTCCTTTTTCTATTTCAACAAATAGGCCCTTAACAGAATTATAGAATTCATGAGTTAAAGATTAACAATTTGCCAATTTGGTATTTTTCTAAATCAATTTCTGAAATTTGATTTCTTCTTACTTAAAATTAACAATTTTTTGTGTTTCTAATATAATCACTATTTGTAAGAATATTTTTTATGCGATTCTTGATTTTTTTGGATTCTTTCTAAATCTATTTCTGAAATTTGATTTCTTTTTGATTAACAATTTTTGAGGTTTCTAATATAATCACTATTTGTAAGAATATTTTTTATGCGATTCATTATTTTTTTTCTATGTATTTTATTTTTTATTTTTATCATTTGAATACTCATGAAATCTGTTTGTATATTTGAGGTTCATGTAATTTTAAAAGCATTATAACAAGAAGAGGACTCATATGGCCAAAATGATTCACAATTATTTTAGTAACTCCTATACAGTTGTTTATTTCCTAACTACACTTTTTGTTATTTCGGTCAATACTTCCCAAGCCTGCTTCACAAAATTTCCTGCACATTTTCACATTCAAAAGCTATTGTAAATAATTGATGATCTACAATGGAATCCCCTCTAGATGATCTTTTGCGTTATTCTGCAAGAAATAATTGAACTAATTCTGATTATGCTTTTATGAGATCATCCAAATAATTGAAGGTATTCATTGACATCTACTTTTCATATTATGCTTAATGAATCATTATTTTTGTTGGTTGTTGATTTTGATGTTTTTGGTTTTTTATTAGTTGATGCGCTTTTAAATTTCTTTAGCACATTAGTTGGTTTACTTTGGTTTTATTGAATTTCTATCTTTATGGGTTTGGTAAGTTATTGGTGAGGTAGAGAGGGTGTGCGATAGGGGAGGGAAAGACAAAGAAGGTGGTGGCAATGTGGTGGGGGAATAAATTTGAAAAAAACCAAATATTTAGTTTTAGAGAAAATTCTATATAACAAGGAAGGGTAGTATTTTATCTAATGGCTAGGATTGCTTCTCCCTTTCATCCACGGTCCATTTCTGACACTAATTTTGAAAATATATTTGTCCTATGTGGCAATTTGGATGGTCTAGATTAATTTATCTCTCAACCTCTCCTCAGCTTTGCCCATTCCTCCTATCCACCACCTTATCAAAGTCTAATTTTTGTTGTCTAGGTTTTCTAATTTTTGCTTTCACTATTTTTGTGCCTCTTTCATTACATAATGAGCTTTTCCTTTTTTGGTTTTTTCCTTTTCCCATTATGCCAACTAACAGATCTCTAAAAACATTTGTATTTTCAACTTAAGCTGTGATGAGATCCTTATGTGCCTTTGTTTCCTAATTTGATTTTGATTTGGTGTATATTTACAATTCTATTTTGGGTTTGTTTTTAAACATCTGTATTCCTAGCATTGTTGTTTAGATCATATGAGAGCTCCTTTATTTAGATTTGTATGTCTGCTTGCTTTTCTTTTCTTTTATTTATTTTTTTTATTCTTTGTTTTGCACTTTGTTTTTAACCATTTAGAGTGAACTTTTTTTTGGGTGAATATTTAGAGTGAACTTTGTTGCATTAATATCCTCAATTTGATTTTCTTGAGAAAATTGAATCTTTGAGGACTGTTTGAGGTTTAGAAATGGAGTGTGAGGCTAACAGTGAGTTTAAGGAATATCAGATGTTGATAGTTTACACTTCATTTTGGTTGGGGAGTGCCTTTAGGCATAGTTCATTCGCTAGATTAGTTTAAGGACTATTTTGATATATTCTTCTTTTGATAATTTACGCTTCTTTCTTTCTTTTCTTTTTTTTTTTTTAGTGAGATGCTGAATTTTTTATTTTGTCACGAAAGTTTTTGTTTTATTTATTTATAATTTTAAAAGAGGTTCAACAACTTTCAAAGTGTTGACATCGCAGTTTTTTTTAGTCCCAGGATGGTTCTTGAATAAAATTCTCATCAACTGGTATGGTTCTTGAATTTTTTTTTTATTATTTATTTATTTAACAATTCAAATATTAGTATGATTCAAGACTATAAAACACTTGATGCTTCATAATATTAGTATTGTTGTTAAACTTTTACTTGATATTACCTGTGGGTTGTGTTTTGTCAAGTTTATATGTGGCTCATAAGTTGGTTTTTTTGACTTAGGCCTCGTTTGGGAACCCTCCCTTTTAGCTAAAAAGTTACTAAATTAGCCAAAAAGCCAACAACCCATACAAAAAAGTCAAAGATTCTCTTTTCTCTCTACTTTTTTCACATCTTTTCGTAAAAAGCCAAAAAGTCATCCCAAACATACTAGTTTTTTTTAGCTCATAATTTAGCCAAATAACCAAAAAGTTACTAAATTAGCATGTTCCCAAACGAGGCCTTACTACAAAAAATGTACAGAAAGTATAGAGGTGGTGTGATCCAAATAAGCTAATAAGTTAATGTTTTGGGATCCAGATGTTTTGACTTTTGTAGATTTTGTGAATGATTTGATTTCTTAGCTTTGTTATCCCTTTGAGGGCTGAATTTCTGTATGCTTTGCATTATCTTGATGCTTTTTAATAAAGTCTGCTTATTTATGAAGAAGAGGGAAAAAAAAAAAAATCATGTTGAAAGCTCCTCATGTTCGAATAATTGAATGCAACATTGTGGTCTTTTCTTAATTCCGACACTGATACATACTTAGGAATGTAGTAATAGGTGTAATATCAGTTTTGCCATGAACTACTAAATTTGTTATGTTCATCACAAACAAAGAATTTAAATTTGTTCTTGCATGCAGGATTTTTTTTTTTTTGGTTTGCATATTCCGGATTTATCTTCCAATTAAAAGCTGGATAAGTGAATATTGACCCAAGGGCACAACAAGATGGTGGTTTGATGGCCATGGATCTCATGGATTTTTTTAATTAGTTTAAATACATTTATAATTTCTAAGCTTATTTCTTTTAATGGGATTAAGTGAGAAAAACAGGGGATAATGTACTATTAATGATTGTGTAAGATCTTAGATTTGAAATATTCAAGTAGTCTCATCACTGGATAAGTGAATGTACTATTGACTACATCATGCATGATGCAGTCAATAATTTTGTTCAATTGACTTTTACTTCAATGTCTATTTATTTATTTAACATTCTTACTTCAATTAACTTTTCTTATGTGGTTTTATATGAACAAACTGTAAAGGTTCTTCAGATCAGGAAAGTTGAAGGAATTGAACCAATCTTTTATAATACTAATTCACAGATTGTAGTGATGGATGCATTTGGTAATTCTCGAAGGCATTTGGAAGTATTGTCCTTTTTTTTTTTTAACTCTACGGATGTAAAAAGAAGTGCAAGACTTCATATTGCTTTTCCTATTTAGTTATATAATACTCCATTACAACTCAAGGCAAATTTTTTTGAAGGGAATAAACCGATTATCTACAATACACTTTCATACTTAAGAAGGTGAGGAACCTTGACTAAGTGTCCTGTCTTTTTAGTTTTAATACAATATTTTGTTTTGTCTCTTAGCTTTTGTCGGCAATAGTCAGTTTCAATTGTTTGGATTTTCTCAAGTGTTACATTTTTTTAATGGTTATTTTTTTTTAAATGGGGAGGGGGGGGGGGGGTGTTAGCCTTCTAAGGAATCATGTATTTTGATCACATACTTGTGAATGTGATAATTGCTGGTATTTAGTTTGATAATTGCAGGTAAGTTGGAGAAGACACTGGTGCTTTTATTAAGAAGAGTTATGTTAGAAATTTTTTTATGTACAATTTCTCTTAATTCATAATTATTGATTTTCCTGTTTCTCATAAATATTTTGAATGAGTTTTCCTGTTATGATTTCTTTTAGCTAATTTTTTAAAGTCGAATTCAAGTGTTGGAGTGATTTGTTACAGGTGACTGATCAGCATTAGAAATGTTGTGGTTGTGTTGCTTTTTTCTATGTGTGTTAATGATTGGTCTTTCATTCTTGACTGGATGATCATTTTTTTTTTGTTTTTTAATAAGCTATAATTATTATTCTTTTGTACCAAAATATTTATTCACCATTCCTCTCATGCATGAAGTATGTCATTTTGAATTGATTTGTCATAATTGAGTTCTATGCAGTGAAATTGTTGTCATTCTGAATTGATTTATTTTAATTAAGTTCTATAGTGCAATGAAATTGTTGTCATTCTGAATTAATTTAAGCATCACCAACAGGGGATGAGTGGAGCCACCTATGTCGATGCCACTAAGATGGAGAGATTTGTGTCCCCCGTTGCTAGCAGCCAGTGCAAGATTTTTATCCTCCTAGGTAGCGCATTCGGCATCAACCATTAAGTAGAAATCCAGTTCAAAGAAGCCCAAATGAGAATCTGTGTTGGGTATAAATAGAAATATTCTAAACATCAAGATGTAGCCATGGGTTATTATTCTAAACATCAAGCTGTGGCCATGAGTTATTCAACATGAAAATATACAAAGACAGAGACAGGGAAGATGAGAGAACATAAGAGAGAGAAGGAAAGAGAAAGACAATACGTTTAGTTGTTTACAGGTTGTAACCGATTAACAAATCTTTTTGGTAGACAGTCCAGATAAAAATAAAAAAAAAATCCAAAATTGCTGATATTTATTTATGTATGGTATAAGAATACCACCATTTACGTACTATAGTTGGACCCTCCGCCCTTTATACTATTTCTTCGTTTATTTGCGTACTACAGTTGGACCCCCCGGGATACTATTTCTTCATTTATTTGCGCACTACAGCCGGTAAACAAATCTTTTTGGTGGACAGTCCAGATCCAAAAAAAAAAAAAAAAAATCCAATGGCTGAGATTAATTTATGTATGGTATAAGAATACCACCATTTGCGTACTATAGTTAGACCCCCTCCGGCCCCACACACACTATTTCTTCGTTTATTTGCTTACTACACAGTTGGACCCCGTTGGACCCCCCTATACTATTTCTTTGTTTATTTGCGTACTATAATCGGTAAATAAATCTTTTTGGTGGACAATCTAGATCAAAAAAAAAAAAAAAAAAAAAAATTCCAATGGCTGATATTAGTTTGTATATGGTATAAGAATACCACCATTTGTGTACTATAGTTGGACCCCCCGATACTATTTCTTTGTTTATTTGCGTACTACAACCGGTAAACAAATCTTTTTGGTGGACAGCCCAAATTAAAAAAAAAAAAAAAAAAATTCAATGGCTGATATTAATTTATGTATGGTATAAAAATACCACCATTTGCATACCATAGTTGGACCCCGATACTATTTCTTTGTTTATTTGCGTACTACAACCGGTAAACAAATCTTTTTGGTGGACAGCCCAAATTAAAAAAAAAAAAAAAAAAAATTCAATGGCTGATATTAATTTATGTATGGTATAAAAATACCACCATTTGCATACCATAGTTGGACCCCTCATACTATTTCTTCGTTTATTTTGTCCATACTATTTCTTCGTTCATTTGCGTACGACAGTTGGACGGGTACGGGGAGCGGAACGGCATCGTTTAGCTTATTTAAAAATATAAAAAATTGAATCACATGCAAGCTGTCGTCTTGCTTTGCTGTAGAACAACATTATTTAGATTTAGGCTGAATTTAGGAAAAGCTATAAAAAATAAATAAAAAAAGAAACACAAGCCTGTGACCGTTAGTTCTTATAAATTTTTGAGGAAATTGTTCCGATATTTTTATATTTTGTTTTTGTGTCATTTTAATTTATGTAATTTTAATTAATTCGATTGTGACTATATATTTTTGATTTTGTCCCAATTTAATTCAATTCATTATAACTGTTTTTTTTTTAATTTATGAAAATGTGCATATGAGCGACATGTATCACGCAAGGACAAATTTATAAACTTTATCAATTTACTGAGTTAACATCAACCAACTTATTAGTAATTATTTTTCGTCAAAAGTCCTAACATCATTATTAATTGAACGAAATTGACACAAAAATCTAAAAAATTAAGAATCACAATTAAGCCAATTGAAAGTGTAAGGATCAATTCGACACAACTAACAAAATTTAGGAACTACAGACGTAATTTCCTTTAAATTTTAAAAGAAAACCAATGTTGAAATATAAGCACTTGAAACAAATGGTACTTCAATTATACAACCTGTAACAACCATATAATACAAAAAGTATATGTAGCTACCATATATATATACTAGTGTATGCCCGTGCCTAGAGGCACGGTGTAAATAATATTGTGATTAAAATATAATTGTAATTTATATGTATCATGTTAAAATTTGTGGAGTCTAACATTTTTTGATTCTTCTTAAAAAAATTTCAACAATTTTACTTGTACGACACGCTCTATAGAACTTAATTAAAATAACAACTCCCCTTAGCCTTAATGCAAATCAAAATAGTAAAATGTAAAGAAAAAAAATAAAAATTTATAACTCGAGCCTAAAGGCACTCTCAACAATTTTTTTGGTACCTCACACTCTACAAAACTCAATTGGTAATTTCTGATTTGCAATATTTTTAGGGTGTGTAATTGCACATAATCACATAAGCACCTACGAATTTCATTCCTGGATGATAATAGTCCCGAAGCGTTACTATAGTTCCGGTTGGAATCAGCAGTGATCAAGTGCCTTTCCAACAAGACTACTAGAAACTCAAAGGTCCAATCAACATCCTAGAAACTACGTTCCATACCCACATAATCACATAAACATGTTAGCATATAAGCATACAACAGTACAGCTAAGTCTCTATCAAACGAGACGAACCCATTGTGATACTAATCACTTCCCACGTACCCAAAGTATTCAAACCCGGTACGCTCTGATACCAAGTTGTAACGCCCTCAAAATTAACCCATTATTTATATATCATTACCATGCAATATAAAAAGGAAACAATCCATTATCTCATTCATCAGAGTATTATTAAATGAAAGCATTACATGTAACATCAAATTAAATGCCCTACGGGCTTACATCTTTCCAAGCCAACACTTGGACATAAAAATATGAGTTCTAACTCAAATACAAGTAAAGCCCTAGGCTTGAATGTTTACATGTACTAACAAATAAAACAACTAACTAAAGATAGTCTTCAAAATCCAAAAGCCAAATCCTCCCAAGCTAAGTCCTTGGAGGTAGCTTATCACCTGAACCTGAAAATGATGTCCCCATATAGGGTGAGCCACAGCCCAGTAGAAAAATACTAAACCAAATATAAGCATTGAATAAAGCATTAGCATTCAATAGATGGATAACACAAATTATCAGTTCCATTTTCCATTTATTATTCAACATGGCTTAGAACCTGGCCAAACTTACAACAGTGAACTATATATCATATTCACAATAATTCCAATAACGACAACACAAATGAGACTCAGGCTCATACACTTCATACTTCCAGATTGATACACATTTTAGTGCTGTATCAATAACATGTAAAAAACACTTCAATATCAATAAGCACACATAAAAGTGATGCTAATGGAGTCCATCCCCTATCTCCTTCCAAACAAGATCCGGTTTAGAGGTCCATCCCCTATCTTCCCCTAAACCGTGGAGTACATCCCCTATCTCCTCCCACACAATATGCAAATGCATGCTCAATCAATACATGTATTTTCTGTATTAATTCAATAGTCAAAACAATGACTTAACCAATATGATTAGTTTCAATTATCCCTAATCCACATGCAATGTCTACAACAATCACGACTATCCTCCACCGATAGCCCAAAACAGTTATTTCTAGACTGGAAATAAATAAATCAACAATTCAATAGGGGAGTGATTTAAATTAACCAACTACCCCATTTAATCAATAAATTCCTCAATTTCATGAATTTAACCAATTTCCCCAATTTCCTTAAATTAATTATACAAATCAATTTATTAAGACAATTAGGGTTTTTCCCAAAATTACCAAAATACCCCCAACATATCAAAATACCAAAACTTAGAACAAAACTTATACATTGGAGTAGGAAATCCATACCTCGAAGAAATTAACCCAAATGGAGAAGACGGAGATGAAGACTCAAAATCCAAAATGCTCCAAACCCAAGATTGCTCAGATTAAAATGTAGCCCTCGACCCACTCTATCTTTTTAATAAAGGATCTAGGGTAGAAACGCACTCTAAGTAGATCAAACCTAAGAGAGAAGGTGTGTAGAGGGAGAGAAAAGTCGGACCTAGGGTTTGGAATAAAAAAGGAGATGAAAAAGTGATTTAAAACCCCCTGCTGCCTATTTAAACCTGACAGGCTCGCTCGAGCGAAGACTTGGTCGCTCGAGCGACCAGACACAGAAAACCCTCACTCGATCCAAGAATGCCTCGCTCGAGCCAACAACTCAGAAGCTCGCTCGAGCTAAGAAAAGCTCGCTCGAGCGAAGAACTCAAACCCTCAGGTCTGCAACCAGACGCACGCTCGAGCGAAGGAACGCTCGCTCGAGCGAAGAACAAACCAGTTCGCTCGAGCGAAGGAAAGCTCGCTCGAGCCAATAAACACTGCTCTCAGGTCTATACTAGACGCAATCGCTCGCTCGAGCGAAGAAACCCTAGCTCGAGCCACCAGACACAAAAACAACCCTCGCTCGAGCGACCAACCCAAAAACTGGACAGCAACACTTGATTTCCGAACCCAACCAACCTATAACAAAACCTGCCCAACATATCCTATAACTCAAAAATAAGGAATTAAAGGACAACAACAACAATATAATAACAACTGAATCTACGGAACATAAGTCCGGGTACAACAACCAAATGGGAAAAGACCGGGGTCGCTATAGCCACCAACACTGGCTTCACTGCCTTGTTCAAGAACTTTGCTGCTGCTTTCACTACAGCCTTCAAACCCATTGGATTACTCAATCTATACACCATTAAAATCAAAATCAATATAAATTGAACCAAATATATCATTCATACATGAACACACTCACTACTGCAATACATACACACATATCTATTCTATTATATAAATCGCACAACTCATAACTTTGTCTAGATTTTGGACTAGAGGGGATCCTTCTCCTTACGAAGATACCCATAAAATTAGTTCTGCTAAAACTCCATGTCCAATAACTGTTAAATTATTTTCAAATTCAATCATCATTTCATTAAACCGCTCAAAACTTTCTCATTTGCATAAGTCAGTTGGTGGCAGGGGCAGAGCTATGCTTTGAACAGTGGTGTCAATTGACACCACTGAACTTCAAATTTTTGATAAGATGTATGTAAAAAATTATGAGCATTTACAAATTGAACCTAGTGGGCCTAAATAAAATAAATTAATTTTTAAACTTTTACAAATTGACCGAATAGGTAAAAACAAAATTAAACTATATTAAGAAATTTAGGCTTCTAGAAACAAACCAAACGTTTGTTTATTCCTCTTGGAGACTGGACATCGACTTTTGGTTCTATCCATCGACTATTGCTTTGGTTGTCTCTGACTCTTACGTTGCTTCTTCCTTCATTCTTTTTCTCTCCAACGTTCCATTCTAGTTGCAAAAACTTTTTCATTCGTTCGGGTCTTCGTTCATTCGCTGCGGTAGTTGTGATTGCCGAGACTTTTGATCTAATTTAGGCCCTTTGGTCTTTGATTGTGGCACCAAGGTTAGCTTTTTTTACTTTAAAACCTTTTCTCTTTTTTTTTTTTTTTCCTGTGTGATTCAATTGTGTTGATGGGTTTGTCAATATTTAGGATTATACAGCAACTATGCCTAGGGTTTTTTTGGGGCTTATTAAGTTTTGAGATTTTAGGGCTTATTGATGATTTTGATGATTGTGTTGATGGGTTTGTCAATATTTGGGATTAAATGACCTCGCTAAAGGAAATTCCTAGCTACGCCACTAGTTGGTGGGAACACTTTCTTTGTCACGCTTGTTTGATTTTTCAAAAAATGCTCACAAAAATTGATTAGTTTGAAAACTATCATGTGAAAAAATCAAACTAATTCAAATATTTAATTCTCCCAAAAGGTTTCTATGCATCGTCTTCATTCATAAGCTAAAGATCTTCACACACACATCACTAGTATTTATATATATATATATATATATATGACAAAATCAAATTATCGAAGTTGTACCTGGGAGAGATTGACAATGGAACTGGCTCGCGGCTAAAAGTAGCATGTGGAATCGCCGGCAAGTTACAGCTAACACTGATATAGACAGGTTTGCTTTCTTTCAATGCGGTTGATATTGCATTATCGATTAGTTCATGTGCATCCTCCAAGTTATTCACAACTGCCTAATTACATCACAATCCACGATTCACTAAAACACATTCACTTCAACTCACACCATACATGCACATCCACACACACATTTATACAAATAGATCTCACTCAATTGGTGTTCGATCAAGCAAAACTTGTTTTGATTTTGAAACTCAAAAATAAAATAATTTTTGAAAAATCTATAATAAAAAAAAATTACTAAAAACAAATCAGTACATTTTCGTTTTTTTTAAATAAAAAAAGAAAATTTACGTAGATTTTTTTTTAAAAAAAAAAATTCAACACACAAAAAGTTCAAAAATAGTTTTCAAAAACTAAACTCTACAGACCCGGTAGCAAGTAACGGTTTGAAAGCAGCGAAGCTCTTGACTAAAATCAGGTAGTTCGATGGTGTGATGAAGAATTCTATTAGTTCCATAATCATTCGAATTAGGACCGCCGACGATACAGATAACAGGGAGATTCTCACTGTCAGCTCCGGTGATGGCGTTGATGACGCTGAGGCCTCCGACGGTGAAAGTGACGACGCAGGCTCCGACGCCGCGGGACCGAGCGAAGCCGTCGGCGGCGTAGCCGGCGTTGAGCTCGTTGCAGCAGCCGATGAGGTTGAGGCCGGGCTCGGCGAGGAGGTGGTCGAGGAGAGTGAGGTTGAAGTCGCCAGGAACGGAGAAGACGTCGGAGACGCCGATCTGGACGAGGCGGCGGGCGAGGTGGCGGCCGAGGGTGGAGTCGGCGGTGTTGCAGAGGGGGAGGGAGGTCTGGAGAGTTGAGACGAGGCCATTATGAGGTAGGGTTCCGATGACAACGGTGGAAGGGATGGTGGAGGGTTCGACTGGTCCGATCGTAGTGTCCATTGATGATGATGATAAAATAGAAGCACACAAATCATATATAGAGTTTAGATTGTGCTTGACTTGAGGAAACCATGAGGTTTTGTCGTTTATGGTGTTCTGTTTTGGAGAAGAGAAGACCTTTTGGGAAAGCGGTGGGTGGTGTGTGATCTTATTGCAAATATTATTATTATTATTAAAATTACTTTAAAAAGGTGGTTTTAGAATGAGAAAAGTTAGGAATTATGAAATTTTTTTTATTAAAATGATCATGAAAGGTTTATGATTTTTGGATTATCTTGATTAATGTATGGTGTTTTATTTTAAGTGTAATTCAAAGATTATAAAATTTTCATGATTATTTTTATAAAATTTTTTTCATGATACCTAACATTGCTGTTTTAGAATAGAATAGGACTGCGGTGTCCAAAAAATAACCGATGGTGTTATAAAGTAGCATGTGGACCCAACCGTAAAGTGGTAAGTTGCCGATTTATATAAAGGTGGAGAATTGATTACATATTTCTGCTGGGAATTGTTAAGGTTGCCTTTGATTTTTTTTGTAATTATAATTTTAATTATTTTTTAAAATTCATATTTAAATATATAACTTAAAATTACTCAAAATTTAATTCAAAAATTATTTTTAAAACTTATAATCAAATACATAATTCAAAATTCTTTTCAAAATTCAAAATCAAATTATTTTGAAAACTCTATTTAAAAAAAATTCAAAATTTATTTATTTTATTTTTAAAATCATGATTTGAGTACGAAGTCGTATTTTGAGTTTTGAGTTTTGAGAAAAAAAATTTGTTTGGTTATGAGTTTTGAGTTTTTTTAGGGTAAATATTTTATATTTTAAATATTTATTATTTATTTTAATGTGTTCTATATTTCATTCATTTGTGTGCTGTATTTTTTTAAAAAATATTTTAAAAAATTTTAAAAATTTATTTTTTATTTTATAAATATATTTTTAAATATTTTAATTTTTTTGCTATGTGCTTGGTTACGATTTGAATGTGGAGTTTTGAAAGTAGTGTGGAGTTTCGAGTTGTATATTTGGTTATGAGTTTTGAAAATAGTTTTTGAATTTAGTTTTGAGTTATGTGTTGGTTAAGAAGTTGCGTTTTGAGTTTAAAATATTAAAATTAAAATAATTAAAATAATTTTTTTAATATATTTAAAATAAAAAATAAATTTTTTTAATATTTTAAAAATTAATCCAAAAATTTCAACAACTCAAAATTTAAAACTCAAAAACTCAAAATATAACTCAAAACTGTTTTCAAAACTTATAACCAAATAAATTTTCTCTTTTCAAAACTCAACTCATAATTCAACACTTAAATCGCAACTCCACACTCAAATCATAATTTCAAAACTAATCAAACATAATGTTCCTATTTTTTTTCTTAGTATCCCTTACTTTTTTGAATTCCTATCATCGAAATTGCTTTCTTTCTTATTTTTCTTTGGACCTTTTTTATAATTCCAAATATATCCTTTAAACTCTCATCTCAATACTTTTCAACCGGCAATCTCCTCCCACTTCCGACAACCCCTTTCCTTTGCCAACAACCCTCCCACAGCCCTTCTCCTCCACTAGAGACAATCATTCAACCCCCTTCCCTCACCGGTCACTTTTCTTTTTCGACGGCTCACCTCTTTAGCTTTATCTTCCTTTCCCTTCTTTCACTGGGGATTCTCTACTTCGTTTCTTTCACCCAAATCTCTCATTCCACGAATCTCAGTCATTTGTCATCGCTGCCACGTATACAACTACATTGGCGCCCTCTTCTATATGCTCGTATTCGATTTTTCTTTATTTGTAATTGTCTTGCTTGGTTCAAAAAACCAGTACTGAACAAACGGTGAAAGTTCGGATGTAAACCACTGAACAAACGGTGGTAGTTTGATTGTAGACCACCGAACAAATGGTGGTGGTTTAGCCCTGAACTACTGAACGAAATTTAGAAAAATCGCAAACAGTACTACAATCGTAACAATCATGGAAGGATGGTAGATTTGCCACCATCACTAATCTTCTGTAATTGCGATTACGATCTGATGAGAGATAAATAGAGATAAAAGAAAGAGAAAGAAAGTCTACGAGTGGGGTGGATTGTGGCGTTGTTGGTGGTTGGTGAGTAAAGGTGGAGGTGTTAATGACTAGAGGTGATGTTGGTGAGATGGTTGGTGGGATTAAAGTTAGGTTTGAAAAATTAGGGTTAGAAAGTTAGGGATAAGAATTCAAATGGAATTTTATGCTTGGACAAAATTGAAATTAAAAAAATAAAAGATGTGGGGGTCCTAAGAAAAAGGCCAGGGATAAATAGCACTACTCATTTATGATACTGAGTATAATTTGCTCAAATTTAAAAGATTTGTTCTACTAATTTTATCACAAACTCATATATAGACGGAGATAAAGATTCATTCTATCAAATTGTGTGTTTCAACTATGTAATGATAAGTTGTGGACTCACACATAAGTAAGGATTTGAACCCACACCCTAATATAATGTCAAGTCACAAATTCATACATAAATGGAGATTTAAACTCACACTTTTAACATTAGATATAATTTGCCCAAACTTAAAATATATGTCCTATCAATCTTGCATGCTATCGTCTGAATAACTAATTTGGAAAAGAGTTGAGCACGAAAATTTGAGTGTAATACTCACGCCTCGTTTGGGAACAAGCTAATTTAGTAACTTTTTGGCTATTTGGCTAAAATATGAGCTAAAAAAAACTAGTATGTTTGGGATGATTTTTTGGCTTTTTACGAAAAGATGTGCAAAAAGTAGAGAGAAAAGAGAATCTTTGACTTTTTGGTATGGGTTGTTGACTTTTTGGCTTAGTAACTTTTTGACTTTTTGGCTAAAAAAGAGGGTTCCTAATCTTTTTACTCAACCAAACTCCTTGGATTTGTAAATGCTAGACGCCTAAAAAACAATTACATAATACTATTGCTCATCTAATTAGAATATGTTTCGAGAATGTGAATATATATAGTTGAAATTAAATTAATGTATTGTAAAATTCATGAATATAATAGATCTAGAACCAATATTGATGATATGCATTTTTTGTTTTGTGTTTGAGATTTGAGGTTTGTCTTTTATGGATCCCATTGATGTGCTTAGGTTTTTTGTTTTTTTAAAATCACTGTCTTTTTAAAAAAATAGAAAATAAATTTTATATGATTGCTTTTCAGCAAATTATTTACTTTAAAAAATTTGAGCACATTTTATTTTTAGAAAATTATTTTAAATTGTTTTTGGACTCACAAAAATTGCTTTTTACAAGAAAATTAAAATAATATGAAAAAAATCACTCTATTTGGTTCGAGATTTTTAAAAATATTTTCTTGAATTTTTAATTCATATTTTATATTTAGTGATTTTTTAATATTTTAATCAATTTTTTTAACTCTTTAGATCCATTTAATCTAAATATACTTAAAAAGTATAAAATTTATACAAAAATCTTTAAAAAAATCATTTAATACAACAAAATACGAAAACGTACTAAATTTTATTTTTTTTTTGTATTTTTTGTATTTTTTTAAAAAATTACAAATATTATATTTTTTTAAATATATCTAAGTTAGGTGTATCTAAAAAAATAAAAAATTTACGTAAAATATTTTAAAACTTCAGTAAAAACAAAAAATATAAAATTTAATTTTAAAAAAGTGAATTAAACCAAACAAAGTGAATAGCATTTTTGAACATTTTATTATTTTATTTTTAAACAAAAAATATAATATAATAAAACTTCAAAAAAGATACCAAGGTTCCAACCGAAGGTTAGGTTGGATTTGTTGTAAACCATGTGAGTGACAAAAGACTTTCATTGTTTGACCTAAGAGCTGACAATGCTTGGTTACCACTTTTTAAAAATACTTTTTAGAAAATTTTACTTTCTTATTTTTCGTGTTTTTTTATTTTTACTGAATTTTTTTAATATTTTGAGCAACTTTTTTAATTTTTAGACATACCTAACATAAATATACCTAAAAAGTAAAAAAAAATTAAAAAAAACCTTTTAAAAATTCACTAAATACCAAAAATACAAAAAAAAAAAAATGAGAATTCAATACATTTTTTGTATTTTTATGTATTTATTAATTTTTAAAAATATTTTTTCACAAATTTTTTACTTTTTAGATACATCAAAGTAAGGTGCATATAAAAAAGTTAAAAAAATGTTTAAAATTTTAAAAATATTCACTAAAAACAAAAAAACACGAAAACCAAAAAACTCAATTTTCAAAAAACTTAACGCAAAAAACTCAAACCAAACACACTTATGCACAAAATATATGAAATTACAATATTGTACTTTTCTTGGGGAATTTTTTTTCAGCTCCCTAATAATACTAATTTAGAGGATAAAGGACACCCAAAAAAATAGTGATGCATCAGGTCCCTGGACAACTTGGCGCGCATTTTTCATAATTTTTGTGGACCAAAATACCCTTGCCGAAATCAACACACAAACGAAACTCATTCCGACGTCTAAGTTCCATTCCAACCATCCAGCATCTTCACGAACAGCAGAACAGCAGAACAGCAGAATTAGGGTTTCAACATCATCTTCACCATCGACATTAGAGCTTCGTTCTCTTCTGCAAAAATCATTCCCATTCCTTCCTTAGAAATTTCTCTGACCTTCATTAGAGCTTCGTTTTCACTGCTCATCGTCATCTCAGTCCATCTTCGTCACGTCGCATCTTCATCTCAGGACATATCAGCTCGTCATTCAAGTTTCATCCTAACTCTGGTAAGTTTTTCTGCAATACAACTAGATTTTCTCTGGAAACAAAGTTAATAGCATTTTATAATAACCTTCCATAAATTAGGGTTTCAATTTCGTAATAAAAAGCTACCTGAATATGGAAACACTTATTTCTGTGTGTTTTGAACTTATTCTTGAACATGTTTGTGTGATTTTATCTGTAAATTTCTCTGGCATTTGAATTTCTTTGATTTTTGCTTGATGTATGTTTCTTCTTTCAATTTTCTCTGGCATCTTTATTTTGAAAAAAGCAATTTTCTATGTTTTTTATCTTATTCTTGAACATGTTTCTGTAATTTTGTTTATAAATTTTCCTACTCTGTAAATTTCTCTGTAATATGTATTTTTAATTGGAATGTCTATCTTTCTCTGGAATGTCTATTACTCTCTTGCCTCTGTTTAAGTTTCTCTGGCGTTTATAATTTTCTCTGACCACAACACACCACTTTCCTCCCTTGTGTGTCTCTATCATGATTAATTTTCTCTGGTTATGTATGTAAATTTCTCTGGCATTTTAATATTATGAATTGAAATTTTCTCTGGAATGGAAATTTCCTCAAGAATGTGTATTTTTCTCAGGTATGTTTATTTTGTTCAATTCTTGGTTTCAATTTGGTGTAATTTTCAGTGGCATGTTTACATTACTTTGTTTATTTTATATTGCTAATTGTGGAATGGAAATTTTCTTTGACTTGCCATGCTTACTTTTATCTGCCATTTATTTTCTCTGGTATGTTTACTTCTATATGTAATTTTAACAATAATTGAAAATTTCTCTCCCATGTTTATGATGCTTTGTTGATTTTCTCAGACATTTCATTTTTAATGTCCAATTTTCTTTGGCATGTCTAATTTTCTGTAATTTTCCCTTATCTGTAATTTTCTCTCACATTTCCAATTTTCTCTTACCTGGAATTTTCTCCCTTATCTGTAATTTTCTCTGACATGTCCAATTTTCTCAGGTATGTTCAATTTTCTCTGGGATTTAATGTTGACATCTTTATGTTTTAATCATTGTCTAGAAATGGCAAAACGTAAAAGCAGAGAAACACCGGAAACACCAAGCAAAAAACAGAAACTCTCTCAGTCTTCTTATGGGCTAAGATCAAAAACCAGCAGCAAAACACTGGAAACACCAACCAAGACAGAACAACTCTTTCAGTCTTCTTATGATCTAAGATCAAAAACCAGCAGTAAAACACCACAAACTCCTCGACAAAACACACAAGTCCAAGGTGATGAAGCAACTAGCATCCAGATGAGTACCCCAACTTCAAAAGACTCAAGCTCAAGGGGAAAAAAACTTGTTAAACTCCACAGAAAGAGAGCTCACTACACCATTCAATTCCGATCCAACCTCTCATCTGTTGTCTCCTTTTTTCAAACACTTAAATTCAATTCAAAACAACTCGTAGAGCTTCAAAAGACCCCATTCTGGTATTTGATCCAATCTCTAACCAGTGGAAGGATGGACCCAAAGAAAACTAAGAAATCTGATGATGATGTAGTTGCCATAATCAAATGTTACAATGAAAAAACAAATTCATTCACAGTTGGTAAGAAGAACCTGACTTTCACAACAAATGACATGACCTTGATTTTTGGCTTGAAAGGAGGTAAAGGAGCCATGTCATTAAGATACTCTAAAAAGCCAAAATCTGCATTCCTAAGGAGAAGATTCCAAAAGGACACAAGGCTCACTGGTCCTGTTCTTAAAAATGCCTTGGTCAAAGCAATGAAAGGCAAGCAACCAACAGACTTCAAAGATGTAGCAATCATTGTTATATTGTACTTGTGTCTCACCTTGTTTTTTGCAACAAGTGGGAATTCAATAGGGTGGGTTTTTATACAATATGTGGAACCTCTTGAATCAATGAAATAGTATGATTCCTCAGAGCCAAAAACCCTAGCCCCCGAAGCTTGTGTGCTCCTCTTGCCATCATTGTCTTCAGGCTCCCATCTCCATTTCCACTCTTTTCGAGGGTTGCAACCAAGCTTTCGAGGCCCAGTTCTAATCGCACTCGTTTTTGGTAAGTTACAATACCCTCCCTTGTATTTTCCAGTTTCTCAAGTTTGTTCTTCATTTTGTGTTACTGTGTTCTTCATCTGAGCCTGTTTGTGGCCTTTAAGGCTCTTCCCCTTTAGTCTCAATAGCTTCACGCCATAGAAAAACGGAAACTGGTGGAATGAAGGGGGCCTTCGTGCCCCTCGATATCATGGAGCCTCGAAGCAAACCCTCCGAATTTGATATGAACAGTTCGAATCTGGACTGAACCGAGCTAAACGCTCGTTTAGATCCGTAGGTAGGGCCATAGCCGAGCAAAAAACTGTTTGTGGCCTTTCAGCGAGGCTGCAACCGAGCTGAAAGCTTAGTAAATAGGGACGGACCGTGCTGAAATTAGATCCTCCCCCTGAACCTTGACCGAGCTGAAGGATCAATCGGATCTTTAAATAGGCCTTAGCCGAGCTATCACCAAACTAGGAGGCTTATGCAAACATGTATGTGAACCGAGCCGGGCCTTAACGGTCAAAACACGAGATCCTTCACTGAACAAATTCCAATAGGAGCCGCGCAATCTATGTCGTGCTAACCCTTGGCCTTATTTTTTAACATGCAGAACAAATAGGACCGACCAAGCTAGTCCAGCACTATAATTGGTGGGGCTCAACATCCGAGCAAACACACCAGCTTTTTGACCGAGATAAACAATAAACCAAATAAAACCGAGATAATGGGTAAGTACCGGTTTATGGTTAGCACGCCCGGTGCAATGGCCGAGTTCCGTAGGGAGTACAACGTCCCGGAAGACGTAGTCTTAGAGCTCGCTAAAAAAGGAGACACACCGTGGAGAGACTTAGACCGGTGCCCCTTTACGGTCGTTTCCATAGTTGAAGGAGGGCTTCGCTTCCCCGCGCAACCTTTGATCTGCGAATTTTTGAGGCAGACAAGGCTATGCCTGACCCAAGTCTCCAATAATACGTACAAGATAATAAACGGAGTCGCCGAGCTGAATCGAAGGCTCGGTCTCAATCTCGGCCTCGCAGAGATCTTCCACCAATATAGCTTAAGTAGGAATAAAAGCGGGCTTTGCTGGTACCTCAAAGTGAAGAAGGGCCGAGCAAAGCTCATTGAAGGTAACCCGGACAAAGAAGCCAACGATGACGACTTCCTCTGGGTGTCCGGTAATTACGAGGACACCGAGGCGCCCATACCGGGCTGGTACATTAGGAAAGATTTTGGCCGTGCTGGTAAGTAGCCCGGCTGACCACACCATCCTTTTTCTGCATTTCCTTTTTGTCATCTTTTGCCGGTCTAACACTTGTCTTCTTCCTGCAGATAAGCACTTGGCAGCAGACTACCATCAAGCCAACCGAGAAGCCATCCGAGCTTTGCTACACTACCTAGCCGAGGAGAGAGTAGCATCAAAGCTTCTCGGTTTCGAGCAAACCTACAACTACACCGCACCGCGCAAGAGCCGGGTGACCGACTTCTTGCGTGCGCCATCTCCCGAACCAGATCCCAACTTGCCCCCGATCAGACTCGTCCCTCTTACAGCCGAGCAAGAAATGGCGAAGATAAGGGCGATCAAATCAATGATTACTGGAGAGGAGGGGGAGTCCCAGCCTCCAGAGGCAACCGGGGGAACATCCTCCACCCCCGCCGTGCAAACAGAAGGAGCGGTGCTTGCTCTTGCCACCGAACAACCAGCCGGCCGATCGAAGAAGAGGCCGAGGAAGGATACGACCGGGCAGAACCTCGCTGATGAGGATTCAGCCGAGGTTACTTCAACCGAGCTGGGAGACCAGACCGAGCAACCGCTGGCCCGCAAATCCAAAGGCAAGGGCCCAGCCACCCCCCCGGTCTGGGCACCCGAGTTCCAATATCAAGGCCGACCAGTTTCTGCCGAGGACTCTGTTTATGCTAACAAGGATTACTCCCTTGGCTTCAACATGACCAATGGGCTAATCCTTCCAGCCGACATGAAGAGGCATGACGAGCTGTCGGATCTGAAGGTCCTCCGCTCGGCGGCCAAATCCATCGTGCTGGTAAGATTTCAATTTTTGGCTTCAACTATCTGCTCGGTTTTTGCTCGGTTCCTTGAACACTTACAATCTTTCATTTGTTTTCAGGCCGCACAGAAGAATTACCTGGCCCATGATCGGATGATAAAAGTGCGGCAGAACCTGCGCGACGTCATCGCCGAGAATAAGGAGCAAAAGGCCGAGTTAGCCAAACTTAAGGCCGCGCAGGATGCTATCGTGGCGGAGCGAGATAAACTGCAGCAGAAAGTTGACCGAGCTAATACTGATAAGCAACGTGCCGTGAAGTCGACCAAAGCGCGGTACCTCGCCGAGCTGCGGAAGCTTCGAGATGTGCACAAAGCGGTCATGGACAAGGCGGTTAATGATGCAGAGGACCGCGGATATGCTCAGGGCAAGAAGACTTATGAGCGGCAGGTCCAAGCGACCAAGGACATCTTTTTCCAGTGCGGCTGGAAAGCCGCCGTGGAAAAAGTTGGCCTTGGTCAGGATTCTGACATGTTCATCAATCCGCCCTCTGCATATATCCCGGTCTATATGCAAACATATGCCAACACCGCACAGAACCGATTAATTGCAGAGGCAAGGAAGGAGGCTGAGGAGGAAGCCGCCGTCGCACAACAGACCGAGCAGGCTTCACCGGTGGCATCCCAAGATGCAGAAAATGACGAAGTCATTGATCGAGACGTTGTTACGGTGGAGGCTGACGACGCCGAGGAAAACCTGCCCGAGCAAACAATCGTTGCCGGCGAGCAGACGGAAGAGATGGCCGGCCAGAACCTTGCTCTAGATTGAAGATTTTTCTGTTTCATTTTCTTGCTTTCCTTAGCTTTTGTTTTTGCTTTATTTTGCAATGTAACCGGGCTATGCCCCACCTCCTGTACTGAATTACTTCTGATCAATGAAACTCAACTTTTTGCTCGTGCATCTCCCATTTCTATTCTGTTGACATGTGTAAATTTCTTGATTCAAACTGTAAGCAACTGGCAGGTCGGTTGAACCACATAATCGGCCGAGCTAAAATCAACTCATAAGTAATCTAATCAGGACTAACAGTTGAAGTATCGATTGAATTGACATTTGAACGTGGCCGAGCAAAAACCGCTCGGTCCTGATTGGTTTGCAGACTGAAATTCCAACACTTCTATGTGGCCGAGCAAAAACTAGCTCGCCTTCCAAGTTGTTTAAAACGCTAACAATTCCCTTTAGCCGAGCAAAGTCAGCTCGGCCTATAACTGTTGGACAAGACACCAACATTGCTAATTCCGCCGAGCAAAATCAGCTCGTTTCCCATATTGGACAAGACACCAATATGCCAAATGGGCCGAGCAAAATCAGCTCGGCTCCTACATTGGGCAAAACACCAATGTCTCAGTTAGGTTGGTCATGCCGCCAACATTCCAACTGGGCGAGCAAAACCAACTCAGCCCTAATGTCATAGGCAAACTGTTTGTGCGGTCTGCCCCCATTCCGAGGAAAACAGTCCGGTCTCATTCAAGTCGGTTCCTGCCCCTGGCACCCATAAATGTTTCTTGTGTCTTGCTATATCATTGGACAAACGTAATACCAAACAAGAAGAGACTAATTTTCATTACAAAAACATTGCCATCTCTTACATCAAATGCCAAAGGGCTAGGCGTATAGAAAAGCTAAGTAACATAAGCAAATTACATTTCAAAAGTAAAAGACCTTAAGGTTGGCTGCATTCCATAGTCGGGGGACAGCCTTGCCATCTAAATCTTCCAGATGATATGCCCCTTTGCCAGCAAGTCCAACCACCTTGTACGGTCCTTCCCAATTTGCACCGAGCTTTCCTTCACCAGGGATCACTGTGTTGCCCAGTACCTTCCTCAAGACCCAATCTCCAATCTTGAATAGCCTGGGGTGCACTGCCTTGTTATATTTTTGGAGAGTTCTTGCTGATAGGCCGCTATGTGGATTAATGCACGCTCTCGCCTTTCTTCAGCAAGGTCCAGTTCTAATGCCACGGCTTCATTGTTCAGGTCTGGCTGGAAACTTTCTGAGCGGATCGTTGGCATGCCAATTTCTAATGGGATGACGGCCTCCATACCATAGGCCAAAGCGAATGGTGTCTCTCCAGTCGATCGCCTTGGCGTAGTGCGGTATGCCCATAGCACATTAGGAAGCTCTTCAGCCCACTTTCCCGTGGCCTTCTCAAGCCGCTTCTTCAACCCGTCCAGAATGGTCTTGTTTGAGGCCTCCGCTTGACCATTTGACTGCGGATAGGCCGGCGTTGAATTGTAGAACTCGATCTTCAACTCTTCACAAAATCCGCGAAAGAGTTTCCCATCGAGTTGAGTGCCATTACCCGAGATGAGGGCCCTGGGTATGCCGAAGCGAGTGATCACATTTTACCAAACGAATTTCTTAACGTCTTTCTCCTTAATGGTTGCCAGTGGCTCGGCCTCTACCCACTTGGTGAAATAGTCAGTGGCGGCGATGAAAAACTTGCGATTGCCCGGTGCAACTGGGAGTGGCCCAACAATATCCAATCCCCAAAGTGCGAACGACCAAGGACTTGTGAGAGAGAGCAATTCTCTTGCTGGCTGGTGGATCTGGTGAGCAAATTTCTGACATTTTTCACATCAACGAACGTATTTTTGCGCGTCCGCCTGCATGCATGGCCACCAATAACCTTGTGAAATTGCTCGGTACGCCAGAGACCTGCCCCCAGTATGGCTGCCGCAAATGCCTTTATGGATCTCAAAGAGAAAATCTGCCACCCTAGCGGGGTGGACACACTTCAAATACGGCCCGGTGAAGGACTTCTTATACAGGGATCCGGATGGGGAGAGCCAAAACCGTTCTGACTTTGCTCGGATCTTATGGGCTGCCTTCTTTTCCTCCGGTAGAATTCTGTCTTTCAGGAAGGCGATGATGGGATCCATCCATGAAGGACCCAAGTCGGTGCAAAGTACCTCTGTTGCTTCTGGTTCCTCAATGCTTGGCCGTGGTAAAAATTCAATCATCAAAAGGTTGGGAAAGGTTGTCTGAGTGGAAGCAAGACCGGCCAATTCGTCGGCCGTGCTGTTTCCTTCGCGGTTGATCTGTTCAACTCTGATGGCATCGAACTTCTTGACTTCCGCTCGCGCCAGCACCTGATACTTGGCCATTCTTTCATCCCCGCCTCATACTCCCCTGAGACTTGATTGACCACCAGCTTGGAGTCGCTGAAGACCATAAGGGCTGTGGCTTTCATTCTCAACGCGCTCCTTAGACCGGCGA
The DNA here is from genome assembly GCA_030407325.1 of Camellia japonica. Taxonomy (NCBI): domain Eukaryota; kingdom Viridiplantae; phylum Streptophyta; class Magnoliopsida; order Ericales; family Theaceae; genus Camellia; species Camellia japonica. The sequence continues at coordinate 36,923,096 of JAPPVO010000017.1, forward strand.
GGGGCTTCATACTCCGCCTCATTGTTGGACGCTGGGAAGCCGAGCGTAATTGCTTGCTCAATAATCAGCCCATCTGGCGAAGTCAGCACGATTCCCAGCCCGGCCCCATGCCTATTGGACGCCCCATCGACGAATAGTTTCCACATCTCGCCAATGAACAGCTTCCAGCAATCAGACGGATTTGGGAGCTTCTCAATTCCAAGTCTCTGGTAGGCTCAATCTGGTCTCTTTCCACGTCTTTGCTGGGTTCTTCTCTCAATGAGTCGTCGGCCTTTGCTATTCCGGTCAAGCTTTTGCCCTTCTCCCGCTCACGAGTCAACACTTATCTCTGTTGCCAGGACCATGGGTTGTGCTAAATCCGCCCCAACCAAATCAATCGGGCAGACTGGATGTGTTCCAGGGGCAAATTCCGCCACAAAATCTGCGAAGGCTTGAGCTTTGATCGCGGTGCGCGGTCGGAACTTAACGTCGTACTGGCCCAATTCCACGGCCCATTTCAGAATCCTCCCAGTGAAGTCCGCTTTTTCGAAGAGCACCTTGAGCGGGAACTCGGTTAACACTACTATCGTATGGGCATGAAAATGTGCACCAGCTTTTTGACGCCATCATGAGAGCCAGCGCCAATTTTTCCAAGGGAAGATATCTCGTTTTGGCCGGGAGCAGAGTCTTGCTCACATAGAAAATGGGCAAGTGCTGAATGCCTTCAGCGCGGACTAGAACAGCGCTCACCGCATGTTGAGAGACCGCCAAGTAGAGATATAACTCCTCGCCCGGCTGGGGTGTAACCAAAATAGGTGCTGAGAAAAGATATGCTTTCAAGTCCGCCAGTGCACGGTCGCACTCTTCATCCCAAAAGAACTTGGACTTCAAAGTTTTGAAGAAGGGCCTGCAACGATCCGAGGACCGGCTGATAAATCTGTTCAACGCGGCTGCCATCCCTGCAAGATGTTGCACGTCCTTTGCGGAGTTCGGGCGCTCCAACTCTTGTATTGCCTTGATTTGCGAAGGGTCGGCTTCAATTCCTCGGTTCGTGACCAAAAAACCTAGGAACTTTTCAGTGCTAACTCCGAAGGCGCACTTGGAGGCGTTCAGACGAAGCTTGCGATGTTTAAGTATGGCAAACATTTCTGCTAGGTCGGCGAGGTGCTGAGACTTTTCCTTACTTTTTACCACCATATCGTCGATATAGGCTTCCATAGTTCGGCCCAAGAGAGGAGCGAACATCTTTGTCACCATCCGCTGAAAGGTTGCTCCGGCGTTCTTCAATCCGAACGGCATGACCTTGTAGCAATACAAGCCTTTGGGGGTGGTGAACGACGTGATCTCTCTGTCCGGCTCGTACATGGCTATTTGATGGTAGCCGCGATATGCATCCAAGAAGCTAAACCTCTGATGGCCAGCGGTTAAGTCCACCAACTGGTCAATTCGGGGGAGGGGAAAGCTAGCCTTCGGGCAAGCGCGGTTGACAGTCTTGTAGTCAACGCAAACTCGCCATTTGCCGTTCTTCTTAGGAACCACCACCGTGTTAGATATCCACCGAGGGTATTGCACCTCCTCTATGGCCCCGGCCTCCAATAAATTCTTCACTTCTTCCGCAACTACTTCAGCATGGTGCAAGGCCAAACAGCGCGTTCTCTGTATGACTGGCCGTGCATTGGGGAAGACATTCAGCTGGTGGCAAATGAAGCTTGGGTCGACGCCAGGCATATCGTAAGGCGTCCATGCAAAAGCCTCCAAGTTGGAAACCAAGAAACTGACATAATCCGCTCGTTCGGCGCTAGACAAGGATGATCCTAGGAGGAAGAACTTGGTCGGATCGTTTTCATCAATGCGCACTTCCACCAAATCTTCGACTGATTTTTCCTCGGCCTTTCTACCCACATCTTCTAGGACCTCCTTCCCCTCGGGCCCCTCGATCATCTGAACAAACCCTTTGGCCGCTCGGCTGCCATTTACCGCAACGAAGCATTGTTTGGCCATCACCTGGTCTCCCCAGACTTCCTCTATTTGCCCATTCGATGTCGGAAAGCGCATGACTTGGTGGAAGGTCGAAGCAACCGCTTGCATGGCGTGCAGCCAACCTCGGCCAGAATCAATTGTAGTCGATGGCACTTTGAGCACCCAGAATTCTACCTTGCTTCACAACGATCCCGCCCTGACCGGCAAGATAATCTTTCCGATCGGCCATTCTGGTTGCGAGTTGAAGACCAAAGGAGATGTTGCAGGAGCCAATCCTTGTCTTCTAACTTCATTTGTTTGAACGCGTCATAATACATTATTTCGACCGAACTTCCCTGGTCGATCAATATTCTCTTGATATCAAAATCTTTGACGCGTAGTGTCACCACCAGAGCATCATTGTGCGGCATCTGCATCCTTTCCAAGTCTTTGGTCGAGAAGGAAAGGATGTCCCTCGCTTCGATTTTTCCCTTCTTCACGGCGGGCTGAACAGAGAGCACTTCCCTCATGTGCTCAGCCTTCTTTATCATCCCTCTAAGTTCGCAAACCCTTGCCGGTTCAATGATGCCGTGGATGACGTTGATTACACCTTGCGGGGGAATCTCCAGGGCGGCTAGGCCATTTGGCTCGGCTTGTCCTGCTGGTGCGGCCTTGACGCCCCCATCTATGTACTGATCAAGATGCCCTGCTGCCACCAACTCTTCTAAGTGTTGTTTGAGCGGCAAACAGTCCTCTGTTCGGTGCCCCCGTTCCTCATGAAAGGTGCAACGATATTTGAATTGAAGCCCCCTGTGCATTCCCCAACTTTGCGGCCACCGGACAAAGGGCTCACCTCGGATCTCGCTCAAATAGCGGTAGATAGGGATTTTGAAGACCGTGGTGATTCCTGTCCGCGCCTTCAATTTTCTCTTGGCATCTTCTGCTGCGTCGCGGGGGGCATCAGCTCGGTCATTTCTACGACCCTTGTTTCTGTCATCGCGGCCGGTCCCACGACGCTGATCTTTTGATCGGTCACTTGGGCGGTTTTCCTCCTGCCCGACCGAATGGACTTTCCCGCTACCCTTCTGTCCACCGCGACCGGGTTATCCTTCTCGGTCGCAGAGGCGGCATCATCTTCCACACGAATGTGCTCGTTGATCCGCTGCATCAAAGACTCCATAGTCGTGGGCTGATGCATCGTGAGCGAATCTCGCAGCCTATGTCCGACTGGGAGACCCCTCTTGTACTGAGTGATCGCCAAATTGGTAGGGCAGTCGAGGATCTCGTTGTAAGTTTCCCAGTACTTCGCATTGTATGCCTTCAGCGAACATCCAGACTCCATCTTGACGCCCAGGAGATGGTCGACCTCCTTCGGCGTTCGAGTGTTGGTCTTGAATCTGGTGACGAAGGCTTCCGCTAGTTGCTGCCACCCCTCGATACTCCCCTCCGGGAGCCTTTCGAACCACTTCAAGCCCAGCTCTCCCAAGCTTGCTGGGAATATGAGGCACATCAGGCGTCGTTTCGCCGGTGGCCAGCCATCACTTGCCGGTAATGACTCACATGCATGTACGGATCCGTCTTGCCGTCGTACAAAGTGAACTTTGGCTGGTGGAATCCGGCAGGGAGTGGGTGCTCTCAATCTCTGGGGACAGCGGTGGCTGTAAGTCTCGCCAGCTCTTTGTCCACCAGTGCAGGGGCCATGACTCTGGGCCGCGGCATCACCACCTCTTCACTGCAATGAACTGGGGCACTCAACCTCTGGAGCGCCGGCACCCTCTGAGCCTCCCGACGGCGCGCTCTCTCCTCCAACACGTCCCTGAGATCCTGGAACGGAGGAGGCAGAGTATCGCGACGTCGACGACGGGCGTGAGGGGCGGTAGGTGCTGTCGCGAGTGATGGATCTGCCCTCTCGTTGGTCGGAATCCCCAACCCATAGTTCCTGGTGATGGAGATAGAGTGAGTCCCCTCTGGCAGCGACTGCTAGAACGAGGGGAGGGGGTGCGCTCACTGAGGTTGCCCTCTCCAGCAACACCCTTCCCCCTTACTTGGCGCTTCAGCAGCTCCATCTCCGCCGCCATCTTACGAATGAGGGCGTCTTGGTCCTTGAGTTTGTGCTCCAACCGCTGCTCACGGGACTCCCCCCGGCGTCGGCGGCCCTCTGGACTCTGCGAGCGATCCGAACTCCTCCCACGCTTATCGCGCGCTCCTCGCGAAGAAGTTTCCAGGCCCGCCATGGTTGGAACATTCGGAGGGCCTTCCCTCCTTCGGACATACTCTGGAGTGACACCATCGATGACGGACAGAGGTACTTCGTCGTTGTTGGCCATGGAAATGGTCGAAGAAGCTTGAAGAACAAGGGTTGAATATCAAACTTTTCCCACAGACGGCGCCAATTGTACGGGGGGGAAATATCCTTTGCTCTCCGTACGCCTTGAACGTCAAGCTTCTGGTGACGGCGTCTATCTCTGCAACAAAAATGGTGAGCTGCCCGGCGGTGGTGTGCCAAAAAGACCCTCCGACGGTCAAGTCAGTTCTCGAAGGAAGAAGACAATGAGAAGAAAGTGTTTGTGAGAGTGAATTCCTTACCTCCAACGTTCGTCTCCCTCCCTATATCTGGGCTGGCCATGCAGCCTCCAGATGGTGCGCGCACTACCTCTGCTGTCCTTTCCTGGACAGGTGGCAGTGCGCGCCCCTCACCACCTTACGCGTGTAAAGGTTTCGTCCTTCCATCAGTACACATAGAACTGTCTAACGGTATTGAGGTGTGCGTGGAGCAGATATCCTCTCCCTCACACTATTGGCCCAGGTGGCACCCTTAACCGGGGTACCATGACCGGCCTATATCTTGTGGAAGATCACCATTACATGTACACAGCCGAGCTATATATCGCCGACCTGTCCCTTGGGATCAGGCGAAAACCAGACCGCACCAGCCGAGCTTACTCCAGACCGGCTCATCAGGACCAACCGGTTGCGAGGCATGCCGACCTCCAACCATTCCATCCTAATTCTCGGTCACCCGAGCCGTTCATCTCGGCTGGTCGGTCAGAGGCATGCCGGCCTTGCTGCAGCCTCAGCCCAACCCGGATCACCCAGCAGCTCGGCTACCATTCGCCACTCCGAGCTCCATCCGGTAAATGCAGGTCACAGCTCGGCTCGGGCCGGTTCGCGCTAGCCCGGTCATCGTCTCCGACCGTGCAAGTCAGTCGCATCAATAGAGTAGTGAGCTTGGCGCCGTGCACTCCGTTAAGTCTGACGTCCCCTCAGCTCGGCCGTACTGTCGTGCAAATCTTCCCTCTCAGTTTATATAAATTTAAATAATATAATGGTATATTGTCTATACTACTAAAATATTTATTAATAATGTTAAGAGGATCAATGAGAGGTATTTTGTAAAGATAGTTAAAAGTTAAGTTTTTGACTTTTTAAAACTTTTTTGACTATTTTATATAAAAGATAATAGGACTCAAAATGAATTAAAATTTAACTTTTGATTTTTAACTTATGTTTCCAAATGTCTCCCGATTCTCATGAAAGAAAAGTGGGAAAATTGGCCTAAGGTCCCTCCTCTACTTTTGATAGGAGGAGAGGTCCAAAATAATATGTTTTGATGGCTAAGGTCCCTCAAATTTATTTTACGTTATAAATTATCTAAATTACCCTTCCTTTATAACATAAATTTGTTTGAATATTATATTGTTGACTTAACTGATAGATTTTGGAAACCGAATTTGCAGTGGAGATTTCGTCGGAGTTTTCGTCGGAGATTTCAGTGGAGTTTTCATGGTGGAGATTTCGTCGGAGATTTTAGTGGAGTTGACGAGAAAGATTGCTACGATCGTGTAGATTTCGTTGGAGATTTCGTCGGAGATTTCAGTGGTGTTACAGTGTGTTGATCGCGTAGATTTTCAGTAGAGTTGAATCAGGTTTGTTTTCGATGGAGATACCACATGCATTTTGATTTTTGTTTTGAATTTTTGTTTAGAGAGAGGCCAGTTTGATAGAGTTGATTTTTATTTTTGGAATTAATTTTTGATTCTTTGTTTTTTAATCAATTTCAAAGAGTGTTGACAGTGTGTTGATCGCGTAGGTTTTTGAGTGGAGTTGAATCAGGTTTGTTTTTGATTTAGATTCCACATGGATTTTGATTTTTGTTTTGAATTTTTGTTTAGAGAGAGGCCAAATTGATAGAGTTGATTTTTATTTTTGGAATTAATTTTTCATTCTTTGTTTTTTGATCAATTTCAAATAGTGTTGACAGTGTAGGTGATTTTGATGTTTAGAGTTCATTTTTCGTGCTCTGTTTTTTATCAACATGCTGATCAATGATAAGTTTTGTTCTATGTTTTTTCAAACCAGAGAAATTTCATTTTCTGCACTTTTGTTGTGTAGTTCAGAGAAAATTATAAGTGCATATGGACATATTATTAGAAGTTTCTAATGCAGATAGAATATGAGAAAGTGAATGTAAGTTCATAAATTTCTCTGGACTTGTATTTGTAGTTCAGAGAAAATTGTAAGTTTGTTACTCACTTTCAGTTTGTAGTTCAGAGAAAATTATATGTTTGTAGAAGATGAATAAAAGTTTTTGTTTCTCTAAGCAAAAGTTATTTTTTGTGTTTTTTCTTTCAGTTTAGATGGACAATGCAGTGTTTTTGTTATCTTGAAGGTGTATATAAGTTTGTAAATTTCTCTGGATTTTTCTATGAGTGCAATATTGCAGAATGACGCATAGAAAATTGTTAGCTTGTAGTGAGGTGAAAATCACGGAGAAGCCTATAATTTCATAACAGATATTCTATGTGATTTTTTTCTATGATTGTGTTTAATAGTTAGCAGTAAATTTCTCTGTGATTCATTAAGTTTCTGTGATTTTGTTTTTATCATCTTGAAGGTGAATATCAGTTTGTAGATGTCTTTGGACTTTTATTTTAAGTTCAGAGAAAATTATAATTTTTAGAAATTTCTCTGGACTTTTATGTTGTTCTTGTGAAGTGTTTCTATGTTAAACAAATTATTTTTCTTGTTTTTTGTTTCAGTTTCAATGGACAGTGCAGTGTTGTTGCTGTGCAAATATGGGAATGATACTATTGTCATTAATGTTTCATGCGAATTGAATTTTGAGGAATTGGTTGGCATTTTGTGTAAAACATGGGAGAATTTGAAACCTGAGACTGTGTATTTCATATTCTATTTTGGGCCATCCGAATTGTATGGTTCGAAATAATATTGATTTTCTGAATATGTTGAGGGTTGTTTGTGCACGCGGTGTTGATATAGTTGATGTTTCAGTTACTAGATGTAGTACTTCTGATGAAGAGGATGAAGTGGGGTCTAATTGGGTAGATGTTGTGGATGGTGAGTGTGATAGGCTGGTGGATATTGAAAGGAATTCACTCTCTAAGTTTTGTTCTCACCAAGAAAAGGTGTTATTGTCGGCTGGTTGGCGGAATAATATTACGAGTGTTGGACAAAAGTTTGAGGGTGGTGTGGTTGAGTTCCGTACTTTTTTATGCAAGTATGCTATTGAGGTTGGTTTTCAGTTTACGTATGTTAAAAATGACAAGCTGAGGGTTACGGCAGAATGTGCATATAAGGAATCAAGGGATGTATATGTGGCGTGTACATGCTTCTGTTGAAAAAACAAATGGGTTCTTCTACATAAAGACTTTGAACAATGAACATACGTGTGGTGTGGCGGTTCGTACGAGTAAACATTCGAGGATGACTTCCAGCTTAGTTTCTGGGCTGATACTTGAAGAGGTAAGTGCAAAACCTTTAACTCGTCCGTGGATGTTGTGAAAGAAATGAAAGACAAGTATGGGGTCTCAATCAGTTATAACTTGTGGTTGGTTGGGTGTTGAAAAAGCAAAATGTAGTACATATGGGGATTCTTGTTTGTCATTTGATCAATTACGGTGGTATTTTGATGAGGCATTGAAGAACAATCCAGGTAGTCGTTTTGAGTTAGATTTTGAAGATAACAAGCGTTTCAAAAGAGTGTTTATGGCTTTTCATGCATGCATTGCTGGTTTCAAATATTGTCGGTCATTGCTTTTTCTTGATGGAACATTTTTGAAAGGACGATACAAAGGAGTTATGCTTGCTGCAACGGGGAAAGATGGGAATGAAGGTAATTGTAAATATATATAATTTTATCTAACTATGTGAATTTTCTATACATGTAGGAATTAAGTGAATGTGATTTTTCTCTAACACTTTGAATTTTCTCTGGTTTTGGCCACTGTGTGGATTTTCACTGGATTTTGGTCAGTGTGTGAATTTTCTCTGGATGTTGTCATTGTGTGAATTGTATCTGTAGGTGGTCACTAAGTGCATTTTCTCTGGATATTATGATTGTGTGAATTTTCTCTGTAGTTGGTCACTAAGTCAATTTTCTCTAGATGTTGCCAATGTGTGAATTTTCTCTGGAGTTGGACACCAAGTGGATTTTCTCTGGATGTTGGCAGTGTCAAATTTCTCTGGTTGTTTAATGTTCTAATTTTCTCTGCATGTGTATATCTGATATGCTTGTTCCTATTTGTTTTTGTAGGTTTTTTTCCTATAGCTTTTGCTGTTGTTGATGCTGAGAATAAAGACAATTGGTGTTGGTTTCTTGAACATTTATGTGGAGTATTGGGATCAGAAAGGGTGATAAGTTTCATATCAGATCGACATTGTGGTATTGTGGAGGGAATTGCTAGGTTTTTCCCTAACTGCTTTCATGGATTTTGTCTTGAACATCTAAAGAGAAATTTGAGGGATAAGTTGTCATGTGGAAACACAAATTTGGTTAGGGAGACGATTGTGTCCAAGTTTTCAGAATGTGCATATGCGCCAACAAAGGCATCATTTCATTTCAAGTTAAATGAATTAAAAAGTGAGGGAGGAGACATTGTGATTGTTTTCTTGAGAAGTTTACCATATGAAAATTGGAGTGATGCATATTTTGCGGGACGGTATGTAGTGAGATGTATTCAAATGTTGCTGAGTCATTCAATTCATGGATACGAGAAGCTCGGCACTTGCCAATAACAAATTTGGTGGACATGATACGGTTGCAAATTATGAATATGAGGTCTGATAGGAGGCTGCTCTCTAGTAAATGGAATAAAGTTCTGTGTCCTCGTATGGACAGTGTATTGGAGAAGTATTTTTTGGATGGGAGGGCATGGAATGTGAGTTTATCATCTGATAATGTGTTTAAAGTGCATTGTTTTCCTTCGGTTATGGTTGATCTTGGGTTGAGAACTTGTTCGTATCGAAAATGGGAAATAAATGGGTATCCATGTCAACATGCTATTGCTGCAATTTTTAGGAGTGGAAGGAATTTGAATTCATTTATTGAACCATTTTTTCATGCTGATATATATCGTCAAGCGTACTCGTTTTCGATTGGCCCAGTTCCAACTGTTGAAAAACCTCTATGTAGGATTGAAGATGCTATGATTTTACCTCCATTGAGCAAGAGACCAGCTGGGAGGCCGAAGAAGAACAGAATTGCTTCTACTGGAGAGTTTAAAAGGGTGATTAAGTGTAGTCGGTGTGAGAGTATTGGTCACCATAATAAGAGGACATGCAAGGAACCTTTGTTAAATAGTTGAGGATAATACATTTTATTGATTGAATAATACATTTGATGATTAGTTTGTGTATTTTGTTTTGTGAAATGTATTTTTTAGACAGTGTTATAATAATATCAATCAAATTCATCCAGAGAAATTTTTGCAATATCAGTTAAAGTGTGCATTGTGTTTGTTGATATATACTATAGGAGTGGGTTTGTAATACCTGTCAAATTCATCCAGAGAAATTTCCTATGGTAGAGAAAATTCTGTGTAATGTGTTTTGAAGCTTCAAATTCATGCACATAAATTGACAATGGCAGATAAAAGTACTGTTGGATTGTGTTTTTTGAATTTGATAATTATTTTGTACTAACACAGTGCATTATAGATTGCATGATCATATAGGCACCTTCTTTAGCATGATACGAGTTAAATTTCTCTGTGAATTTCTGGTAACTTCATATTAGTCATTTTAAGAAATGTACACACCAGACAGAGCATACACAAAATTATTGCAGTGAGTACAACCAAGAAACAAAATTAAGCTCTTTTGAAATTTCTCTGAGTTGAGAATTTCTCTAGACCAGGGAAGAATTTATCTAGAATGAGTTCAACTCAGAAATTTTTCTCAAAGCCGGAGAAATTTTCCTCACCAACCCAGAGAAATTCACAACTCAGAGATTCCATTGTGTCACCATTCGAATCCATCAATTTCATCCGGAAAAATTTTCCACTATCAGAGAAAATTATCTAGGCATTGTGTTTTGAAATTTCAAATTCATCCAGTGAAATTTTCCAGTAGCAGATAAAATTACTGTGCGCTTTGTATTTTGTTGAGTTTGATGATTGTTTTATACCAACACAAAGCATTACAGATTACATGATCATATAGGCATCCCCTTGGGACGATACAAGTTAAATTTCTTTGTGAATTTCTGGTAATATCATACCAGAGAAATTTCTGCAGACAATTTTCTCTGTGTGGATTGTGTTGACAATCACAATAAAATATATATATATATATATATATATTTAACCATCGATAGGTATGAAATTTACATTAGTCAAAATAAAAAAAAAAATGAAATTTACATTAGTCAAGAAAGGATGTATATGGATAAGTCAAGCATCATTATTCCTTTAATGTGTCAACAAAACTGAATGGTTAATACTGTATGGATATATACATATATGTGAGACAATTTTCTCTGTCTGGCTATGTACATTGTCTTCTTTTCACTAGTTTCACTATTACATGTTTGGTTCTTCTGGAGGTATTTCAATTGGTTCAGTCCATGATCGGTCAACTTCGGTCACAAATCTCTCTATGAGTTCTGCCCTCATCAACCTGATCTCTTGTGTGGACAATTTGATGCTAATAGGTTCATGCTTGCTATATTGTTTCATTATATAGCAAACAAAGAGGCCACAATCCAGACTACATATAAATTATAGGTATGGTTAGTTTTAAGAAACATGCAAATCAGAGTATCTTATTTATAGATGTATGAAACTTACGAATCACTTTCTTATTGTGGAGCATTGTTGACATACTCAAAGTCGTAACTTGTGTTTTGTGAGTTTATCAATTTGAAATAGGGTTGTGATTGAGCGTCTCTTTCAAGGCAAGCTTTCAAAAAATTCTCCACATATTCTTGCTGCAAAAAATAATTTTTAAATAACAGAAAAATTTACAGACAAATCAATGGGATTGTATGAAAATTATCATCACATAAAGATTATGATGGATCAGAGAAATTTGCACTCGTTACCAATTGTTTTGCATCTTTGACATATTTGTCTTCCGCATCATCCCTCCTTGGCCTCAGTGAGTTGTAGAACCTCCATAAATTGTCTTGTTTGTCGAGGACAAGCAAGGTCCAGTGATTTCCAGCTGTGGACTTCTCATTACCTCCAGTATTTATTAGGAAATAGAGGAACCTATAGTTCCTCCATGCTGTTTCAATATGCTTGTCAAATAAGGACACTCGAAAAGATTGATTTTCTATCATCTTGATGAAATTCTATGTTTAGATAAAATCCAAAAATGGTTTTGTTCAAAGAAAATCCCAGAAGTATCTTAAAAGAGAAAGTAGTAAGTAAATTCCAGGGAAAATCAAAAATAAAATAGTAGTAACATACTAAGCTCATGGATGTGAAAAAAAATGAGGTTGGTTGTTGTCTTTCTCTCATTTGGTCAGCCAAAAGTATCTCTCCATAGCCATCAATGACCTGAAAAATATGATTTTTAATTGTAATATTGGTTTATAAAGGCTGATGGAACATTGCAGAGAAATTTTGATGAAAGGGAAAGACTTACATTGTTGGCAATTTCTTTTCGCTTTATTAGGTGTCACGACCCAAACCCGCCCCTATGGGTTTAGCACCGTAACCGGCCAGTAATCCGAGATTACCGAAGGCCTGCTTAACAGTAGGACAGTAAAACAGAGTACAGGGGCATGGCGGAAGCCAATACAGTAAATAAACAATGTCCAATGAGCTGTGACAGTCTGTATGCAAAAAGACTTTTCATACATATATGCAGTCGGTGACAAAATAGTATGTACATATATACAATCATTCAAAACAGGGACTTAATCCCTACTAAACAGTACAATATGGTCTATACAGTCAATACAGTTATTACAAGCAGTTTCAGAGATAGACGGGAGAAAATAAAACACCCCTAAGCCATAGCTTGGCTGGCTCGGAACCTCGCAGTGAGGCACAGTGGTTGGCTTGACAAAACTGGAGTTTACCCCGACGCTTCTAGCCGCGGTCTGGTGCCTGTACACCTATATATATATATATGAGCAGTGAGCTAAAGCCTAGTGAATAACACAGTGCGTAAAGAGGTTAAGAATGAATGTCCTTACAGTAATGAAAACAGTTCATTTCAATTAGTATATCAGTTGTTCAGTACAGTAAACAGTCATATTTGGTACATCCATTAGCATAGCAGTAAACAGTAGGTCTTAAAAGACCGAACAGTAAATGATGGCCATCAATCAGTAAACAGTAGTGGTTCCAACGAGGGAATCGACAGAGATCTCTGTAACAGAACAGTCAGTAATAGTAGTTGCTAAGGATGCCACAATACAGTTCAGAATATAGGACATACATTCATTCAGTTAAAAGTAACAGTTCAGAAAACAGTACAGTTCGGTATTCAAAAGATAATCATTTTGAACATATCTTTATACAATTGTTACTCACAGAGTTCTAGGCTACGGTAAGCTAGAGCATCCCTTCGGAAAGCCAACCCTACACAGTTACAGATTGAACACACACTAAGCTACACAGTTGGGAAAGTAATAACTTAATCCCTAAATTGCCTCGGTGTGGTTCTACATCTATATCCTCATTAAGATGCCTTAAACTAGGCCCAAGAATGCCTAGGATGGGAAGAGGATGCAAAGATGCACTTAAAAACATTTCAGAATTTTTCAGAAAATAAGGGTCTCGCTCGAGCGTGGCTTTCTTCGCTCGAGCGAGATTGTCAAAACAGTAGGGTCGCTCGAGCGTGGACTTCCTCGCTTGAGCGGTCTGCAAAAATGCAAAAAAGTGCTGGATGTTGGAAAACTCCGCTCGATGCTCGCTCGACACTCGCTCGAGCGTAAGACACAGTCCTCGCTCGAGCGTAGGTTCTCTCGCTCGAGCGTGCGCCTGCGTGCACCAAGATTCTGAGAGCTTGAAATTTACGCTCGCCACCATTCCTTCGCTCGAGCAGTGCTCAGAGCAAACGGTGGTCGCTTGAGCGTAGAATCCTTCGCTCGAGCGAAGAAGCCAAATTCTGGAATTTCCAGATTTGCCTCCCAAGCTGAAACCAAGCATTCTACAGCTCAAAACTCGACCTCTTGGGCCCAATTTCTAGAAAACACATCAAAACTCAATATACAACAAGTTTCAAAGCTTAATTTGTGAAATCAAAGCCCAAAGGTGAGTCAATTAAATCCAATTTCAACTCAATTTTTATGAACATGAAGAACATGCAAACATGCATGACTTTAAACCATTTCAAAGCTTCAATTTCATGCCCAAATGAGTCAATATCTTCAAAAACATGGTGAAATCATGGTCCATTGTAAAAATATGAACATGCATGTACAATTTCATGAAGAACAACATCAAAACTCAAGGATGTAAACATGCATGCATGACAATCTAAGACTAACTCATGTCTTAGTTCTTCAATTTGACATGAATCATGCAAGAATCACTTAAATTTATGAACAAAAGGGTAGTTACTCTACCTTAGGTCTTGAATTAAAGGTAAGGAGGCTCAATTATGCAATTCTCTAACAATTTCTTCAAGTCTCCAAGCATTAATCAAAATGACACTCAATTTCTCTCCCTCTCCCTCACTTGGACGGCAAGAACAGGAAAAGAGGCTGATGATATGTTTTTTCAAGTGTAATATGAAGATCAAAGTGTTTGAGATAGTGGGCCACTAGTGTGGCATTTCGGTAAATAAGTCAACAATGCAATTTAGCTTATTTTAATCTAATTTAATCATACCGAATCACTTTTCAGATAATTACACCATAAAATCACATAAATTATGAACGATCATAAAACACTAATCGATTTCCGGTTCGGCCGCCGATAAGGCCTTCAATTAGCAATTTAAACACAAAGACATGAACAGATAATTTGGCAAGCAAACAGATAGAATACAATTTAACTAACATATACTCAGTCAATCAGTTTCAGATTTCAGTCAGTCAGTTTAGTATTTCGATTACTTCAGTTATCAATCATAATCAGTCTCGATTTAATAGAAATCAGTGGTCAGTGATGAGGGTTGTTACATTAGGTTTCCAATGTCTTCGAAGGTAATGAAGTTCAACTCACTTGTCCAAATTAAAGCCCTACAAGATGACAAAGAAGGGATTTAATTGTTGTTAATGCAATATAAGTTTGTAATTGTTGTTTGTTATCTTCTATTTTGTTTGTTGTACTTACTCAAGTCCAGAAACATTTGTTATGTGCTACAACATATCTTTTACGTGATCTTTTATCAATCTTGAAATCGGAAGAGTTTGTGGAAAGACCCAAGATTTTCTGATGTTTATAGGTTGAGGCAAGATGTACGCATTAGCATCAAGCACTTCTTTGTCCTTCGTGCTTTGCTCAGCTTGCTTTGCAGCTTGTTTTGAAGCTCTAGTCACTTTCGCAACTTTAGGATATTGAATTCTGGATCGTGCTGCTTTTCCTTCCTTTCTTTTGCCTTTAAATTTTTGATCATTGACGTCAATCTTTTTTGACTGTAGACAGTGAAAATATTAGTAAAAGTGAAATTTCTCTGAAGTAACAGATGATATTTCAATATATAAATTTATGTGATTCAATATTTTCCAGTTACCATAGACTTTCGTCTTTTGTTTCGGTTGTTCTTTGTGTGCCATTTCTTCTTGTTGGGTTGTTGGTTGTTGTTCAACTTGGATTCCAACTAGACACGGGGAAAATCAAACAAGCCCCAAAAATGGAATAAGAAAATAGACAGAGAAAATGAAATGAGCAGTAGAAATCAATAGAAATAAGCGGTAGAAACTAATGTGTTCATAGAAATATAACTTCCAGAGAAAATTACCAATGACAGAAAATTATAATAAATAGAAATTTCTCTGAGTTATGCTGACACAAGGACATAACTTTTTGTGGCTCAAGATTTTCACTGACCTTGTGGTTGAAGTTGTGTTGGTGTTCTGTATGGTTATGTTGCTAGTTGGACTGACAGTTCTTGAACTTGTTCATGCAATTTAGCATTTTCTGTTTCAAGCTCCGAATTTGAATTCCTCAACTGTTGAATTGTTTTCATATTGTCTTCTTTTTCAACCTCCAACATCCTTGGTTTCATTTGGATTGTGCTTTCTTTTTCTTGAAGTTCTGAGTTAAGTGATGTCAGGGTTCTTATTGAAATATCCTTTTCAGCAAGTAATTCCATCCAATTTCTGTCTTCTTCTTGTTTAGATTGAGAAAGTGCCTTCAGTCTTTGACGTAGATCAGCAATTTGGGCATCCTTTGATTCCTCAAATTCTTGAGGCTGATGCATTGTTGAGCCAGAAATGCTATCACATTGTTGGTCCACCGGCTCATTACGTTCTTCTTCATCACTTTCCTCGTTTTCTTCTTGCTGTTCATCTTCTTCTTCATCTTCTTCTTCACTGTCTTCTTCTTTCTGTTCATTCTGTTCTTTGTCTTCTGCCTCTATTTCTTCACTTTCTTCTCTGGCTTCTTCTTCTCCACTACTTTCACTGTCTTCTCTGGCTTCTTCTTCTCCACTGTTTGCTTGAGTACGATTGGGGAAGGTCAGCTTGGGTACGATTGGGGACGGTCAGCTATGAGCACCCCCTCTCGCCCGATCCGAAGATCGGCCTCTACTAACCGTGATATCTTGTTTTGAAAACATTACATGTCCTTATTCCGGTTATTAGCCTAGAATTACTATGTGATGCACACAACACAAAAGTATAGACTAGATCGCCTAATTTGGAACAAAGCATCGCATATCCGTTTATTTGGAAAACGTTTTGGAATTTGCTACCCACAAGTAGGCTAAAACACGGATTTCAATGGATTGTTCCAACTCAAACAATCCAACCTTCACCCACAGGCATTCAGGCAGTTATATCACATAAGCAGCTAGCTTCATGGCAATCATGCTATTATGGCAACACTCACACGCATGCGGTATGCTAAAGCATAAAATACTTACAAAGTACTCCGTGCCAAAAACAGTAAACTAGTTAGCAAAAATGCATGACCCTAGTTCATGTTAAAAATGGCTAATGCAACACATACAGAGTGTCATTAGAGCAGGCTCGGATAATGTAAGGATGACATATGAAAATGCAAAAGTAGCATGTATTCAAGTTAGATTTGAAATACTTATGCAGTTAGCATGATGCGCTGAGCCCGGTGCATGCAATACTGATGAATGATGCACGCATGCATAGCATAAGGTATGCTAAAGTAAATATGCCCTAATACTAACCATCAAAGCAGGTAAGTAAAAGGGAGAAAGAAGTGGGGGTTGGAAGACATGCACACACGCACCCACACTTATTACAAATTTGCCCTCGCTCGGAGGGACTGAAAGAATAATACAAATTAATTAACCAACAAGCTAATTGAATATTACAAATCAATTAAATTAGCTAAGCAAATTAACTAATTTATTTAAGCAATAAACAACAGCCTCGGGAAGAGGGTCCAATGCATGTGCACTCGGTTCCGCTCGGAAAGCCACTGCCATGCACAAGTTGCCTCTGTTTTGACTGTTATCCTCCTCTGAAAGCTGCACAAGTCCCAAGGTTGCTTCCCTGAACACTGTGGAACACCACCGGCTGAGAAGAATGGCCACCGGCCATGGAGAGTGGCCACCGGCCACAAATTGAGTTCTCGGCCACTGATAGATGGCCGGTCGGCACTAAAGATGGCCGGCCGGCCAAATCTTCCTATAGAATCCTGTTTGACAGCAGCAGAGAACAAAGCAAAGCATAACAGTGCATTTCAAGCTATGTATGCACCAACCACACCCCTTATCATGTGAATGACTCAAAGGAGGATGGGCCTCAATTCTCAGACCACCAATCACGCATTTCCATGCATGATGGCCCAAAGAATCAAGTGTGCATTTTGATTTCAAATGAAATGCAATGCACATAAACAAACCAAGGGGCTTTCAACCTCTATCATGGCTTGATCAAGAGGTGAAGCATGCATGCCAATGCGAAGTAACCTAGGCATGTGAGCTAGCATGCAACATGAGCATATGGGAAGCATGCAAGGCACATAACAAGCATGCAAGTTAAATGAGCATACGAGGTACAATGCCAACACACAAACATGCAAAACATATGGCATGTTAAGCAACCAAAATAAGGAGGAAAATGCATACCAAATGCAACACCATTTCAACATACAGCAACATGTCATAAGCTAAGCATGCAACAACATGCCAAGGGATGGACTTACACTAATTGGACAGCCCTAAACTAGGTCCAAAACAGTGGCCGAATGCCAAGGGAATGAAGACTAGTGTACACACAAACATGCATGCATACGAGGCCCAACACTTAGGCACAAAGAAGAGACTTTTAAGCACACTTAAAAGGGGGAAGCATGGACATATGGCATACATAGAAAGCTCTGAAATCATGTTATAAAAGGTGCCAAACCACTGAAACAAACCAAGTAATGCATGCTACACACTCACACATCCAAGGCTAGCAAGCCAAAATGCAAGGTAGCTATACAAGGCATGTCATGGATGGCCTAAACAATCAAAAACAGACCTTAAGCATATAAAAACATGCATAAAAGCTTTACAAAGCTAAGCCAAAATCATGCTAAAACCAAGGTCAAAGCTTAAAACATG
This sequence comes from Camellia japonica, assembly GCA_030407325.1. NCBI lineage: Eukaryota > Viridiplantae > Streptophyta > Magnoliopsida > Ericales > Theaceae > Camellia > Camellia japonica. Next base: position 36,940,985 of record JAPPVO010000017.1, read on the forward strand.
TTAAGGTCTAAACATGGCATTACAAGGCATGCATGCTAAGCAAGCATGGTGTACCAAAACCAACTAAAAACAGAGGCATATTATGACATAATAAGCATGAAAATGAGCTAAGGCATGGCCAACACACGCTTAGACTAGATGCTCCTTCAAGAGGCAAAAAAAGGCCCTTTTTAAGGACAACAAGGAGAGGGGGTGGCCCTCTCCTTCCTAGGACCTCAAGGCACCATCCTCACCTCTGAAATCCCTCAAGATTTCAGTGGTGAGGAGGCCCAAACACAATGGTCCCAGAGCTCAACCAAAATAGCACAAAATGAAGCCTTACAAGGCTTAAGAGGGGTCAAACAACCCCAAAGCTTAAAGAAACCTTAACCAACTATTTAGAGGGCTAAAAAAAAGAACTTTTTATGTTATACACTAAGCCCAAAAATAGATGCAAGATAGGCAAATAAGCTATGCAAAAATGGGGAATAAAGGGACTAGTTTCTCACCCTTGTAGACCTTCTTCACCAATGGTGGACCAGCTGGTTCCTCAAGCTCAAACCAGCTCCAAAACTCCAAAAATAACCCTCAAGGGCCTCAGCTCCAAGAAAAGGTGTGATGGTGGGTGTTTGTGTGCAAAACCAAGGCAAAACACACACAAAATAGACAAAGAGAGAGAGATATAGAGATAGGATATATGCAAACCCTAACCCTAGAACTCAAAACCCTCTGAAAATGCTGTCTAAATTGTCCAACCCCTTACAAGAGAGAAGAGACCCTCTTTTATAGACAATTATGTCTTGTAAAGCTTCCAAAGGAAGCTAACAAGAGGGAAATCCCTCCATACACGTGTATGGAGGGGGTGACAGTGTATACCAGTTGCCCAAAAATATCTACAAAAGCAGATGCACAGTGGTCAGCCGACCAAAAATGCAGTTGACCAAAGAAAGATAGCCGACCGCCATCTATAGTGCCGGTCGGCCAAACATTTGGCCGGTGGCAACAAAACACAGCCGGTGGCCTCAAGCCATGGCCGGTGGAGTGTGGGGATGGCCAACAAGCCATTCCCTGCCCCTCCAAGGAAAAACACAAGTGTTTTGGTGCAAAACCAGACACGAAACAGTCGAGTCGAGAGATCCTGAGGCAAGGCGTGTAGCCAAGACCTCCAGGAACTCAAGATGAATACAAACATGGATGATCACCGAGTGTTCAAGCGGTGACATCCAAGTCTTGAGGACGGTCAAAAATGGGGTGTCTACAAATGTCTCCTTGAATTTGACAATTGCTTTTTTTAATTCTTTCTTTGTCTTTTTACCAAGACAGAACTCCTCTGATGGGTTTTTGACTAGCTGCTTGTTATCTATCTGTAACAGGAGGCTCTTTTATTAGAGAAATGTTACAAAATTCACTGAGAGGAAAAATTCAAATAAGGAAAATAAAATTCATCTAAATGATACTAATGGGAAACAAACTTCAGAGAAAATTGTATGGGCCAGAGAAAATTACAGACAAAGAGTTAATTTTATGAGGCAGAGAAAATTATGAAACGAGGAACATAATTTAGATATTAGAAAAAATCAATCAAGGCATATAAGTTAATGTTTGACTATAATTGTGTCAGAGAAATTTGGATTCCAGAGAAAATTCATTAGAAAGGCAGAAATAAATAGCGTTTATCAAAGATGCAAGGCAAATAAGTTATGGACCAGAGAAAATTACACACAAGGAGAAACAATTTTATGGGCCAGAGAAAATTATGAAACAACCAACATAATTCATCTATTAGAGAAAAGCAATCAGGGCATATAAGTTAATGTGTTACAATTGTGGTCAGAGAAATTTGGATTGCAGAGAAAATTGATGACAATGCAGAAATAAACCAGTTGGTACCAAAGAAGAAAACATAAATTGATAGTTCAGAGAAAATTGATCTTAATCAATCAATGCACAAGGAGGGAAACAAAGCAGTGGTCAGAGAAATTTTGGAATTTCACTGAGATTTCAGGAGCAATGGGAATCTAACCTGTCGAGGTGCAAAAGAGTGGACGGGTGTCTTCTGCAGCTGTTTCGTCAAGGTTTGCAGGTTCCACTTCGCACATCTTGGGAAGTCAGTTGTGTTACTGTGTTCTGAGTCAATGATAGTTGCATGTTCACATAGCTAATACTGTGATGAAAATTAAAGTAAATAAAATTTTCTAAATACACAAATTTGTAAGCATGATAACTGCAAATTTGAATGGATATTATACTTACCAACAATGCAATGACACACCCCGTAACTTTTTCTAGAGTTTTGTGCAATGCCATGATAGAATCAATCAATGTTGACTTGAAGGTTGCCTCTTCTAACCTCGACTTCCGGACCTTCAAATCCCTCCTAGTGAGGCTCAGGTTGGTGTTGCTGCAGAGAGGGATTGGGACCCCTTGTGTAAAGCCAAATTGTCTAGCAAACTGAACAGGACAATACGACTCAGCTATGCATTTATAAGCTCTGGGGTTCATGGTCCCGATAAATAGTTCTATAGGAATCAAAAGGGAAGCCCATATATCCTTGTGAGTAGGTAAGGCACAGAGCCTGTCACTTAGGAAATTATTCAACCAAGTTGGACCAATGCTGGGTTCGAAGGGGCGGAAATGGTGAATAGGAAAGGTAACTGGAAGTTGATGAAAGAAAAAGAAATATAAGGCAAAGGTAGAGGGAGAAAGTGAAGCATTGGCCAGTCTTATGCCATGGGTAAGAGAATGTAGCCCAGAAAATTTAAGACATTTGGATTGTAATTCAGTAAAATAGGCAAAAAGCCAAAGCTGAAGTATCCAGAATGGACCTCCTTGATTAGCATCTAAGGGTTTTTCACAAAAAGGGAGCAAACTCTATATACATGGCCTAGAACATATGGGGCCAGGGCTACCCTTTTCTGCAAAACAAGGGCTTTGGCAAGAGGGGCAAATTCAGGCATGATTCTTTGCGAAGAAGTACAAAAGAGGAATTTGCAAAGCCAATATAACAAGAAGGAAAAGAACTCCCTATCAGTTACCAGACCCTCCTTTTTATTCTCAGCTTTAACAAAATCACTGTAAGATGAGTTAAGAGAGGGGAGGGAGAAAGGGACTGCTAAATCGGGAAAGTCTGGTGTAATGGGAGTGCCAATAGGGGATACTCCTAGTAAATGGCAAATATCAAGGACAATAGGGGCTATCATCCCACATCTAAATTGAAAGAAATTGAAAATGGGGTTCCAGAAACATAAAGCAGCAGGAACTAGAAAGGGGTCTTCTGAGATAGTTACCCTAGAAAGTCGAAAAGTATCGAGAAGACAGAGCTCTTGAGATGAAATGTGAAGGGTTTAGACCCTTCGAATAGGGTTTAATAATGGGGGGGAAACCCAAACGGCTGCGCCGTTTGAATTTCGCGCGTGCAGGGCAGCGGGCTGCACGACCCAATGAGGAGACGCCACGTGGCATTGAGAACGCGGCTGTCAGTACGACTGTACGACCTTTGATGGGACTGCGAAGGTAATGGCCGGCCAATTGAGATTGCTCGGTGACAGAAGTGTACCCAAGTGAACCATAGCTCGGCGGCAGACATTGCCTTATTCAAGCTCGGCCTGGCGAGGGCGCATCTCAATCATGGCTCGGACACATTGGTAAACCCAATCACGATAGCTCGGATGGGTTTACGGGGCAATTGAGAGGGAAGATTTGCACGACAGTACAGCCGAGCTGAGGGAACGTCAGACTTAACGGAGTGCACGGCGCCAAGCTCACTACTCTATTGATGCGACTGACTTGCACGGTCGGAGACGATGACCGGGCTAGCGAGAACCGGCCCGAGCCGAGCTGTGACCTGCATTTACCGGATGGAGCTCGAAGTGGCGAATGGTAGCCGAGCTGCTGGGTGATCTGGGTTGGGCTGAGGCTGCAGCAAGGCCGGCATGCCTCTGACTGACCAGCCGAGATGAACGGCTCGGGTGACCGAGAATTAGGATGGAATGGTTGGAGGTTGGCATGCCTCGCAACCGGTTGGTCCTGATGAGCCGGTCTGGAGTAAGCTCGGCTGGTGCGGTCTGGTTTTTGCCTGATCCCAAGGGACAGGTCGGCGATATATAGCTCGGCTGTGTACATGTAATGGTGATCTTCCACAAGATATAGGCCGATCATGGTACCCCGGTTAAGGGTGCCACCTGGGCCAATAGCGTGAGGGAGAGGATATCTGCTCCACGCACACCTCAATACCGTTAGACAGTTCTGTGTGTACTGATTTGGAAGTGCTAAATAAATATATATTTTTTAATTTTTACGAAAATATGTATAAAAAAATAGAGATATGATGTGACCCAAAAAAGTAATTAAGTATATACTTTTTAAATTTTTGTACGAAAATATGTATAAAAAATAGAGATGAAATGTGACCCCAAAAAAGATAAAAAAGTGAGCTAATATAAGATTTCTTAAACAACCCTTTATTCGATGATTCCTTTCCAAAATGTGTATTTTTAAAATATTTTTAAGAAAAATTCTATTAGAAATCTTAAGTATATTGTTTTTTCTTTTGTTCATTAATATTAAATTTTTAATTAATTTTATTTATTATTTAAAAAAATAAATTAGCAAATAATTTATATATATTTATATATACAATTTTATTTTGGTTGCTAAAGTTATTTGGTGTTTCTGACCAAATCTACTCAAATTTAATTTGAATTTCTGAATTTGTGCATAGGTCCTCACTTAATTAAAAATTATATTGTTCAATCTTTAAAAAATTTTAAGCTCAACTCAAGTTACTTGGGTTGAGCTCATCTAAGTTTGCAATTCTAGTAAGGGAGGTTGAAAGTTACATAATTAAATTTGTGACAAATTAAAAAACAATAAATAAATCGTGATAAAATTATGAACTTAAATTATAAATTTCAGTCTTTTTTTTTATTTTCATAATTTGCATACAAAAATTTAATTATTTATATTATTTTATATAAAAATATATTATTAATTTTTTTACATGTCGTGCATTGCACGGTTACCACTAGAAGGATCTTCAATACTTAGCCGGCCCACACAGCGCCACACGTGTGAAACTTCCCATAGATCATATGGTTTGCTTTGCCGCTTTCTTAACTACAAAGTCTTGTGTTACCAACCAAACTGTGCATCTTCCCAATGGCGCACTCGCTGCTGTCACACACACGGGCATCATCCATTTTGCTGATTTTTCATTACATAATGTGCTATGTGTTCCTTCCTTCAAATTCAACTTAATTTCTATTAGCAAGCTAGTTTGCAATTCCCACTACCTTGCCACATTCACTAACGATGCTTGTATGCTACAGGACCAACAATAGGGGAAGATGATTGGGACGGGAACTGAACGAGGAGGACTTTACTACCTTGATACTTCGTAGAAAACCAGATGCAACTCAGTCACCGCAGCAGCCTCTCACTCCCCGAAACTTTGGCATCAACGTCTTGGTCATCTTTCCAATAAGAGTCTTCGTTTGCTTTCTTATTCTGTTCCAAACATAAAGCTTTTGTGATGTTTTTGATTGTTTAATTTGCCCATTAGCTAAACAGACTCGTTCTCAATTTCCATTAACTTCAATCCATACTCATGGACCTTTTGAATTGATTCATGTTGATATATGGAGAGGGTACCACGTTCCTGTACTCAATGGGGCACAATGTTTTCTTGCAATCATCGATGATTATACTCGATGTACCTGGACTTACTTGATGCACCGTAAATTAGACACTCATAAATACATAACTACATTCATCAATTTTGTTGAGACACAATTTTCCTTGAAAGTTAAAGTTCTTCGTAGTGCTAATGGTTCTGAATTTATAATGACCAATTTTTATTCAGAAAAAGAGATCATTCATCAAACCAGTTGTGTCTCCACTCCACAACAAAGTGGAGTAGCCAAGCGAAAGCACTGCCATCTCCTCAATGTGGCCCGAGCCTTATTATTTCAAGCTAATCTTCCTAAGAAATTTTGGGGAGATGCCATCTTAATTGCCACCTACCTCATCAACCAGACACTCCACAACAATGTTCTTTACCCGGATAAGAGAGAAACCGACTCACCACACCAACGGCGTGAACAATATCCGGCCTTGTACAAATCATGACATACATCAAAGAACCAACCGCTAAAGCATAAGGAATTTTTAGCATCTCTTCCTTGTCTTTCTCACTTGTAGGACATTGATTCGAACTAACCTTGAAGTGACCTTCAAGTAGACAACCAACCGGATTTGTTTTATCCATGTTAAACCTCTCAATAACTTTCTCAGTGTAGCTTTCTTGAGACAACCAAATCAGCCCCTTTTTGTGATCACGAACAATTTTCATACCAAGTATTTGCTTTGCGGTCCCAAATCTTTCGTAGCAAAAGACTTGCTCAACTCCAATTTCAACCTATTAATCATAGTATATTCTTGACCCACAATTAACATGTCATCAACATAAAGCAAAAGAATAATAAATTTTCTGTCTGAAAATTTTTTCACAAACACATAATGGTTCGAAGTGGTTTTAGAAAAACCATTATTCATCATAAAAGAGTCAAATTTTTTGTACCATTGCCACGGGGCTTGCTTGAGGCCATATAAACTTTTCTTCAATTTGCAAACAAATTTCTCTTTCCCTTTCTCTACAAAACCTTCTGGTTGCTCCATGTAAATTTCTTCTTCAAGGTCACCATGAAGAAATGCGGTCTTCACATCAAGTTGCTCAACTTCAAGGTTCATACTTACAGCCATGCCAAGTACAACCCGAATAGAAGACATCTTCACAACCGGCGAGAAAATCTCATCAAAGTTAATACTTTTCTTTTGCTCAAAGCCTTTCACAACAAGACGCGCTTTGTACCTCAGATTCTTGCCATTATTCTTCAATTTGAAAACCCACTTATTTTTCAAAAATTTTCTCCCTTTAGGTAACTTCACTAAATCATAAGTGTGATTTTCAAGCAAGGAATTCATTTCCTCTTCCGTAGCCTTTTTCCAATCACCTTTCTTGGCATGCTCAGTTGCTTCTTGGTAGCTCTCGGGCTCCCCTTGATCAGAAATCAACACAAATTCATTGGGAGGATACTTTCTCAAAAGTTGTTGATCCTTTGTAGATTTTCTCAACTCAAGTTGTGGTGACAGTTCTTGAGTTGGATGCTCTTCCTCAATGCTTAACTTCATTTGGAGTAGCATCATAATCTACATCTTCAAGAGGTGGCTGCACATCTCCCCCATTTTTATCATCCACCGAAGATGAAGGAAATGGATCCATGTCAATGAGATCACTAGTTTTTAGCTTCGATTGATCACCTTTGCCAAAGTCTTCAATTGTTTGGTCTTTAAGAAATACAACATCACGGCTTCGAATAACTTTGTTGTCGACCGGATCCCACAATCTATAACCAAATTCATCACACCCATAGCCAAGAAAAATACATTGTCTTGACTTGTTGTCAAGCTTGGACCTCTCATCATTTGGAATGTGAACAAAGGCTCGGCAACCAAACACTCTCAAGTGCTCATAAGACACATCGTTGCAGGTCCAAACTCTTTCAAAAACATCAACATTCAAAGGATAGGAATGAGACAAATTGATCACGTCAACTGTTGTCCTCATTGTCTCACTCCAAAAGGATCTTGGCAATTTAGCATGTGAAAGCAGACGCCTTGTTCTTTCCACAATGATGCAGTTCATTCTCTCGGCAACGCCATTTTGTTGAGGAGTCTTCTTTACTGTCTTTTGGTGCTGAATACCTTAGCTGCGACAATACTCATCAAATGGCCCAACGTATTCACCACCATTGTTTGTTCGGATGCACTTCAATTTATGCCCTGTTTCTCTTTCAACCATGGCCTAAAAATGCTTAAATACATCTAGAACTTGATCTTTAGTTTTTAGTATAAAAGCCCAAACTTTCCTTGAAATAATCATCAATAAAAGTAACAAAATAAAGTGCACCACTATGTGTTCTAACTTTTAAAAGACTACAAACATCCGAATGAATCAACTCCAAAACATTTTCTTTTCTATAAACAACATTTTTATGAAAAGAAACTCTATGTTGTTTACCTGCCAAACCATGAACAAAAGTTTTAAGATGTGTATCTTTCAAACCGGGTAGAAGCTCTTTCTTGAACAAAACTCGCAATCCCTTTTCACTCATGTGCCCAAGCCGCTTGTGCCACAATTCGGTAGAAGTATCATCTTCAAGTACATTGACAACACCTTTAAAATTTTTCCTTGCATCGAATAAAGTGTATGAGTCTTCTTGCACTTAGCCACCACCAAAGAACCCTTTATGAGCTTCCATATTCTATCACCAAATTTGTTGTTGTAGCCTTTATCATCTAACTTCCCGGTAGAGATCAAATTGAGGCGAATGTCAGGAACATGCCTCACATCTTTAAGCAACAACTTGCAGCCCAAATTTGTTTCCAAGCAAGCATCACCCATACCAACAATCTTGGACAGACCTTCATTACCCATTCGAACACACCTATAATCTCCTTTGGTGTAGGTACTGAAGAAATCAACTCGAGAAGTCACATGAAAAGAAGCACCGGAATCAATCACCCAATTGCTCTCTTGGCCCACAAAATTGATACAATCATCTTCACAAACGACCATGAGATCATCGGTAGTAACCGCCGTTGTGTCTTCTTACTTCTTATCTACACTTTTGTCACGCCTTTTCTCCTTGTTCTTGAGCTTTCGGCATTCCCGCTTCATATGCCCTTTCTCATGGCAATAATGGCACTCAATGTCTTTCTTTGAAAAAGAATCATCTCTTGATTTGTCACGACTTTGATCAAGATCATGAGGAGTCGTACTCATCCCCCTTGTTTTGCTTTGGCCTCTCACAACAAATGCCTCAGAATGAGAAGAACCCGCTGATTTTCTTATAGTTTCTTCATTCAACAAGCTACTAGTGAATTGGCTCATTGTGACAACCCCACCGGGCGCTGAATTACTAACTGTCACAACCAAAGTCTCCTAACTTTTGGGCAAAGAACTAAGTAGCATCAAAGCCTGCAACTCATCATCAAAAATAATTTTCATAGAAGCAAGTTGGTTGACAATACCCTTTATTTCATTCAAATGTTTTGGAATGGGGCTGCCATTTTTATATTTTAAATTAACCAACTTACGAAATAGAAAAGCTTTATTTGTGGCTGATTTTCTATCATAAAGGCTTTCTAATTTTTTTCATAAATCATGTGCCGAAGTTTCAGTAGCAACATGATGAAATACACTGTCATCAATCCATTGATGAATAACACCAACAGCTTTTCGATTAAGCCTCTTCCATTCATCATCTTTGATACCATCGGGGTTTGCCACTATCACCCTCAATAGGTCCATACAAATCTTTACAAAATAATAGGTCCTCTATTTTAGTTTTCCAAGTTACCCAATTGCTTCCATTGAAGCTAGACATATGACCTACATTCCCCTCCATTGATTTACACAAATAAACTGTAAACTTTGATACCAGTTGTTAGGGAAAATGGATTATTTCCCACAAGTAAATCAATCAATAGGAATAAAAACTAATGCGGAAAAATTAAATCAACAACACACAAGAATTTTTGCGTGGTTCCCTTAATATGAGGTACGTCCACGGGATCGAAATCCGATTCCACTATTAACCAAAAAGTTTCCAAACGATTACAAACGAGACACGAATGGTCTCACAAAACCACCCTTAGGTGAATTCCAAATAATCACAAACAAACAAGAGGAAATATCTCACCAAATAGATGAACAAAAGTTTTCAAAACAGAATTGAAGAAGACAATCAAACTGTATCAAATTTGTGACCCAAGCAATCCTTTGAAGCACACACCATGTAACACAAAAATCTCACCTAAGCACTAGACAACTCACAGATTGATTGCACAAACCAGTCTTCAAAAGCAGAGCACAAATTTTCTTCGCCCCACGTTGCTACCCACCGAATTGATTGATCAATAATCTATAGCAGCCGCAACACTTTGCAAGATAAAACAATACTCCAAAAATATTGTTACCTTTTGGGTTTTTTTTTATCAAAGCCCTAATTATTAAATACCCATTGGACCTCCAAAAATTAGGTATAATATATTAAAAATATATTATAACTTATACCAAACCAAACCAAATATTTTAATAAACCAATTGGGTCCCATACTCTAATAAGGAGGTATACCTAACACCCTCCAATTCCATTCTCCAGAGTTTGTCATTACGATATTTTCTCAAGTAGTGCAAAGACAGACTGTTTGGTTTTTTGACTCACATATACATTTTTTTTTTCATATCTTTAGTAATTTTTAAAATTTTAAATGTATCTAGATATATTTAAAAAAATAAAAATATTAACAAGCTCTACTTATTATTTTTAAGAAGGTAATCAATCACTGAAGTAAAAATATTATCTTTTACTAATCTCATTTATTCAAGAATTATTTTTCTATGTAGTGAAGCTGAGATGGATGCTCTTACCATACTTTTTGTGGAAAATTGTTATGTACCATGGGTTGTGTTTCAAATCCTATTTTGAAAATCAGATAGATGGTGTAGATTTATAATTTGTGGGAAATGAGTCATACTTAGAATAATTGTGATCTATAAATGCATTTTTTTTCTAGGTAATTTTTATAAATATGTAATATTGTTGAGCTTTTTATCTTTTTATTTTTTTTATTCTCAATATAAATATATAATACAAATCCTAGGGTTTATGGTTTCCCTTCATATCTGATCTTTTTAGGGTTTCAGAAAGGTAAATTGTATGAGAGCCAAGGTAAGAGCTCTTCATCCCTTCCATTCCAATCTTTCAGAATCTATTTGCTTGTTCTAATTACACTTTTTATTTGTATGTCTTTTAAAGTGGAAGAAGAAGCACATGAAGAGATTGAAGAGGAAGCGTAGAAAGATGAGGCAGAGATCCAAGTAATCTTTCTCTCTACAGATGTTGGTGGTTTCTATCACTGCCATTTATGTCCTTTTTAAGGTTCAATTATGCTGTTACTTTTCATTTCGTGTTTTACTTTTCATTGGTGCTAATGAAGCACATGGATTTTGTTGTTTCCTGAAGATTTTTTATTATTCATTTGGTAGATTTGATGGCATTAAAATTAAATTGCCGTTGGTCTTGATGACAATTCAAGCATACCAAAAATTTCTTCTTCTTTTTTTTTTTTTTTTTTTTTTTTTTTTTTTTTTTTTTTTTTTTTTTTTTTTTTTTTATTCTCAATATAAATATATAATACAAATCCTAGGGTTTATGGTTTCCCTTCATATCTGATCTTTTTAGGGTTTCAGAAAGGTAAATTGTATGAGAGCCAAGGTAAGAGCTCTTCATCCCTTCCATTCCAATCTTTCAGAATCTATTTGCTTGTTCTAATTACACTTTTTATTTGTATGCCTTTTAAAGTGGAAGAAGAAGCACATGAAGAGATTGAAGAGGAAGCGTAGAAAGATGAGGCAGAGATCCAAGTAATCTTTCTCTCTACAGATGTTGGTGGTTTCTATCACTGCCATTTATGTCCTTTTTAAGGTTCAATTATGCTGTTACTTTTCATTTCGTGTTTTACTTTTCATTGGTGCTAATGAAGCACATGGATTTTGTTGTTTCCTGACGATTTTTTATTATTCATTTGGTAGATTTGATGGCGTTAAAATTAAATTGCCGTTGGTCTTGATGACAATTCAAGCATACCAAAAATTTCTTCTTCTTTTTTTTTTTTTTTTGTCTTTATTCTTTTAATTTTTAATTTTTATTTTTGGAATATCACATAAATGAAAATGGAAATTTTAATTACAAATCAGGTGTGAAAATGAGAATTGTGTCTTGTGTAAAAGCATCTCCAACGCTTATTCTTTTTTTTTAATCAAATTTAGTAAAGATTTGGGTTAAAAGCTTCATTTGATACCAAGTGTTCTAACGCTAAATTTTCAATTTGGGTGAATTACACTAACAGTTCCTATAGTTTGAGGCTCGTGTCACTTTGATCCCTGACTTTCAATTGTAACACATTTGATCCTGAATTTTGAATCTTGTTCCAAATAAGGACAATTGAAGATACCATTGATCAATTTCAAGGGCAAAATCATCAATTTGATAAAATATAAACTAATTTCACAAAAATAAATGTCAAAAATATAGTTTTGAATTTTTAAAAATTATTTCTACTCACCAAAGATAAAATTATGTAAAATTGATAAATCTTTTACACATTTATTTATTTTACCAAATTAATTTTTATTATGTGATTGAATGGTGATCATGTAATGGGTGGCTGTTTTTATTTTCATTAAATTAGTTTGTATTTTTTCAAAAGTCAAATATGGCAACAACTTTAATATCATTATTAAACCAATCCATTAAATCAAAAAATTCAAAACTAAAAATATTTCATATATTAAATATATCGATTATACATTAAAAGCTTAACCACCCCCCATTACATGATCATCATCCAAACACATAATAAAATTAATTTGGTAAAATAAATAAATGTGTTAAAGATTTATCAATTTTACATAATTTTATCTTTAGTAGGTAGAAATAATTTTTAAAAATTTAAAAATATTTTTTTGACATTTATTTTTGTCAAATTCATTTATATTTTATCAAATTGACAATTTTGCCCTTGAAATTGGGCAATGGTATCTTCAATTGTCCTTATTTGGAACAAAATTCAAAATTCAGGGTTAAATGTGTCACAATTGAAAAGTCAGGGACCAAAGTGACACAAACTCCAAACTATAGGGACCGTTAGTGTAATTCACTCTTTCAATTTTCATCAAACAATAGGTCAATCGGAACAATGTCTGAGCAGTTGTCCGGTCTAGAGTAAATTTTCTTCAAATTTTTCCCAGTTTGGCCATCCACCAACGGTCACCTGTGAGATTTGTTGAAAGGTTAAACGCTCCTTTGATTTGATAAGAAAAAAAGTAGGGCTCCTTTCATTTGATACCAATTTGATAAAACGGTTGAAACATCGTTTTTATCAAATTTAAATTTGATAAAAATTTGAATCTAAGTTAGAGATGGTCTAACTAATTGCAAAGTTTCTACTGATGTACAACTTGTTACTCATTGCCCATTTATATGATATTTGGGGGAATTGTAAAAAGGTGAAAACAAATCAAAATAATTGCGAGCCAATGGATGCAAGTGATAGTTATGTTTCAGGCGGCACATATCCATTTACATTTCTACAAAAATACAATTATTTTGAATTATTTTTACTGAATTACAATTTTCCCATGATATTTTTATTTTCTTTAGAAACCCATAAGGTGATGTTTGTTTTGAGGGATTATTCCATGGGATTGGACTATTAGTCCATCCAGACTAATAGTCTGTTGTTTGGTTCAAAATTTTTGCACCGGACTAATAGTCCCAAATCCATTGGACTACTGTGTCCCATGAGAGGGGATGGGACATAAATGGAGGGATAAGGGGGATATGGAATTAGGTGGTGAAATGACTATTTTGACCCTCTGCTATTTAATTATGTATTATATTTAGTAAAATTTAATAAAATTTAAATGTCTCAATTTAAAAATAAAATAATTTTATTTAATTTTTATTGATGTTTTATTTATTTAATTTTTTAAAATAATTTTTTATAGATATTTTATTGATGTTTTATTTTAAAATTTTGTTTATATTTCATTATTTAAAGTTTAATAGATGTTTTATTTAATTATCATTATTTTTTAAAATAAATTTATTTTAAATTTAAATTAAAAAAATAACATATATTTTTATTGATGTTTTATTTATTTAATTTTTAAAAAATAAATTTATTTAATTGTGTAAAAAATAAAATAAAATAAAATTTTATTTAATCTAGTTAAAAATAATTAAAATATTAAAGATATGTTTAATATTGCTATTACTTTAAATAATTGAAAAGGGTAAAATAGTCATTTGAACATTTATCCTTTTCCATAATATCCAAACAAACATAGGATTCATATCCTATCCAACCAAATAGTCATTTCCTGACATCTAATCCCATGACTAAACAAACATGGGATACAAATCCAGTCAACCAAATAGTCCGAGGACAATGTATCCCAGACTAACAGTTCGGTTGATTCCAATCCCCCTTATCCAATCCGTCCAAACAAACACACCAAAAAGTAGATTGAGCGAAAACAATTTGAACAATTGTCATGTTTTCTTTGAAGGCTCTTGAGTTGAGTTTATTGATCACATGTTTTGGCAAATGACACCATATATCAATTAGCTTCTCCTTTAATCATTGCTATGGAACACTGAATTATGCAACGATAATACTTGAATATGGACATTACATTTAATAATGGGATACTTCATCCATTGAAGACTCGTTTGAGAATTCATTATTCGGTAAATTATTAATATGTCTTAATAGTTGGACTTAATTCCCATCAAATCCTATTGACAATTAGTATTTTTTTTTGCCGCGGTTTTATAAATTGTCGCTAAAACTTATAATTAGTGACGTTTTTCTGTGACGAATTTTTTAAATTCTAACTAAAATTTGAAAATTAGTGACTTTTTGTGATGACTTTTTTAAACTGTCGCTAAAACTTATAATTAGTGACATTTTTTGTGACAATTTTGAAACTATTACTGAAAATTAACAATTAGTGACTTTTTTTATAATGTTTGATGAAAAACGCCATTAATTATCATAGAACCTATTGAACAATAAGTCCACTTATTAGGACCTACACGTAAGTCTCCTTTGGTTATTTTAATTAGCTTTTTGACTTTTTATGAAAAGATATGTAGAAAAGTAAAGAAAGTGATGCGTCAACTTATAATGTCTTTTTAGCTTTTTAACTATTTTAACGTATTGACAAACGAGACTTAAGTTAATCTTTGATCTCTACCTTGTCAGACGGCTTCCCCATCAGTACCTGAATTGCATCTCATTAGACAACCAGTTTTACTAGATAGATGTTACTTGTCAATTTTTTTGATCACACCCTAGCATTGGCATCAAGTCACAACAATCTAAATGTCTGGCCTTTTCAGCCAATTAATGGAGACAAACTCCCAAAAGAGTATAAGCTGAAGTAGAATTGTGACAGGGCACAGGCCAAGTATGTGACGAACTTATTTGAAAGAGGGGATTTCAATGCACGACACTTGAATGAAACCTTTTTTGACTGGGGAAGACTCCGAGGATATGCGTTTTGTATTTTCCTAGTGCCTAGTCTCTCCACTTGTAAGAGATTTTCTTTTTCACTTTTGTAAATGTGTGTTTTTTTGTAGCCGTGTTGAGCCTTGGGAAATATCATATATTCATATAGCTGACCCAATTTGATGGGATTTAAGGCTTGGTTTGGTTTTGGTTTTTTGGTTCTTAAAATTTTTCCCACTCAGCCAAAAATAAATAAATAGAAGTCTCACACTAGTTGGCTTCTTGATTTCAGTATTAAATCATTCTTACCCTCTCATGAGGAATTGATTTAGGAGGAAAATGTTAATTAACTACACCTATTGTTCTTCTGTTCGCAAGTAGAAAGGTTGATGCAACTGAATAATATGGATATGTTTTTCCCAAAAGAGACCAATGCTCTGAAACACTGTCTCAAGGCAAACAAAATGAAGTGAAATATTATGAAATAATTTCACACTTTTCCCTCATTTTCTTCTTATTTTTTCTATGATTTCTTTTTCCCTCCCCCTTTCTTCACAAGCCATGATTCAATTTTTCTTCAAGGAAAATGATATTCTGTCACTGTCATCGTTAATTCTCCTATATGAAGAGAGGCACACAATACAAATGATGTTTATATTGGTCTCATCCAATTACAGCTGGTCCATTTTCCACTAGTTTGATCTAAATCGATATTTGCAATCGACACTCAGATGAAAACTCGGATGATCCACTTATGAGGGATCGGAGGCGGTTGATTTTGTGATTGGGCAGTGGATGCTTCCTATCATCCACTGTGATGAAGAGAAACAAAGAAACTGCATGAGGTTGAGGAACACCAGAACAGAACCATTAGAAAAACGTTTACTTTGACATTAGATTGTGTCAGCAACAAAACCATTTACTTATTATGTCTTGAAAATATGTATCTGAGTAATTGGTAATTTCTCCTCTTCTTCCATTACAAATCCTAAAATGCAGATGCTTATATGATTAAAATTTTACTTTTATGTTTGCACTTTCTGATCGACTTTGAAGTCTGTGTTGTAATGTACAAAATTTATAAGGAAAAGAGAATGTATAAAATTTGAAAAAAAAAAGAAAAGAAAAGAAAAAGAAAGTATTAGTTATATTTTTTATTAAATTAATGAGTACCAAGAATTTTTTTATTTGTTTTTAATAAGTAATACAACATGATTGATAAGGTAGAGATCAAAGATTAACTTTGGCTTACTTTGGCAAGCTAGTTAAAAATTAGCTTTTTGACTTTTTGGCTTTTTTAAAATCACATCACCTTTCTACTTTTTTTTATGGCTTTTTCAAAAAAAGCTATAAAAAAAATGAAAGAATTAATTTTTAATCTATTTCCCAAAGCACCAAGTATCCCACTATTAAATGTAATGTCCATATTCAAGTATTATCATTGCATAATTCAGAACTTTCTACACTCCATTTTTCCTCCCAAAATTGTGTTTAAAAAAAAAAAAATTATTCAAATTCAAATGATTATATAAATAAATTAAACTTAAACACATTAAAAACTATTAATTTTGTTTCAAATTGCCTTATTGGACTTGCAAATTGCAATGAGACCAATTCACCATCATTTAAACACAGCCCTGCAATGATTACTTTTTTTGCTTTCACCTTTGCTGGAATTTTTGTAAGGATTTTCTGTCAAATATTAAAAATTAAGATCAATTGAATTATTTTACAAAAAAAATATTTTTCTTGCAAAATATATATTACAAAGCTTAAAAGTTAAAAATAATTTACATTTATTCCGTACATTACACAAAGTTAACTGCTAATATTATCATACAATTCAATTTGTTTTTACATAATTTTCACATATTAAATTTCAATAGACTATATACAAATACTACCCTTAACCGGTGTTCATTTGCACGATAGATAGAATTCCTCTGAAAATGAACCAAAGGATGTTGGGTATTGAGAATTCAAATCCACTCATCTATCACAAACTACTTTGGTTTTGGTTTTCTTGTTCGCTTTCATTTTAGAATAAGATTTCAAATAGATAAGCAAACAGATACACACTCCAAATTGTATCCACATTTTAATTCCGGTGGCATCCTTCTACCTCTAGCAGTATCTTGGGACCTCTTTAAATACCAGAAAAACAAGTAGAGTACAACATACATGACAAACTACCCAGGGATGGGATGCGCTATTTCTTACAAACACAGTGGAACTTAAATAACAGTATCTCTAAAATTGAACCTTAAACACCCAACCTTGGTTCAGCAGAAAAACGAGTACAACATACGTAACAAAGTACCCCAGGGAGCTATTTCTTATAAACACAATGGAACTTAATTAACAATATCTCTAAGAAATTGAACCCCAAACACCCAACCTCGGTTCAACAGAACAAGTAGAGTACAACATACATAACAAAGTACCCCAGGGAGCTACTTCTTACAAACACACTGGAACTTAATAACATCATCTCTAAAAAAATACAACATACATGACAAAGTACCCCAGGGAGCTATTTCTTACAAACACTGGAACTTAATAACATTATCTCTAAAAACTTGTACCCGAAACACCCAACCTAGGTTCAGCATGAACAAAAATTACACAGGCAGTCAGTGATGCTCATGCCGACTTTCATCCGGCATTGCCATTCCTCAATTTATCCATTACACTTCTAAATTCCACAAAAAATGTTGATGCTGACTTACACAGGCAGTCGAGCAGGCTCATCCTGACTTTCATTTGCATTGCCATTCCGCTCATCCCGACTTCCATGTGCATTGCCATCCCTCAATTTATTCATTACGCTTCTAAATTCCGCAACAATTTCGACAAAATCATCTCTGATCTCATCATAGAAGCAATATACAACAATTCCAAAACACAGACCCATATGCCCAAAGCCAACCACCCAATGGCTGGGACAATGATCAGTATTGGCAAAATAACAGCAAGTACACCCAAGAACAAACTTAATTTGCTCACTATCACATGATGTCTGCCGTTGATTCGGAGTACTAATTCAGCCAACAATGATGAAAAGTAGATCGCAATCGTGACAACGAATGTCACCGCCTTTGGATAATGTGTTTCAAATGGTTGATACGTTGTTTGGAGGATGCTACCCAACAACGTAATGAAAACCAAAATTTTTTTGTGGAATTCATCATAAGAATTAGCTGCCAGCTCCCTACAAACCATCACAAGAGAATGAAATGAGCATTAGAATACAAAATAAAGGGTTAAGTGCAATACAATTGAATTCACAGGGGTGGCACCCAATGGACTCACAAAGAAAAGGGCAAACAAGGTAGTAGGCATGGTAAAGGGGTGGCAAATGCAATGCCAATTCAGACAAAGGAACCCAGCCAAATCTGCTACCAGTTAATGGTTTAGGGTACTTATTTTTACATGCAAGTTGTATTTGGGAAACTTGATGCTTAAAAGGAGGTCTGTATGCAGTCCTAGCAGCGTGGGGCAACAAATAGATTAAAAAGAAATAAGTAAAAATTAATTAATTAATTAATTAACACTTGGGCAAATTAAGGGTTGAAGTTAAAAGAAAATACTTTACCACTTGAGTCTCCTAAGGGGAGCTTAGGCCACATTTCTCCAATAAAACACTCAACTTTGAGTCTACATAAATTAGACAACAAAAAAGATACTTAAACCACTTGACCAATTAGCACATGATGTTAATCTAAACATAGATGATATTTCTCCTCCTTCATGTTAGTGGGTTTGCATTTGAGTGCTTTTTTTCCTTGCATATGAGTTTATTTTGTATCATGTAATTTAAGCATATACACATTTATTTCACATATATAAATATACCATCCATATATTATTAAATATATAAACTTACATACATATCACGTATAAACATAATGTATGGGACATAATCAACTATACTTGATGTAGAGTTTTTAGTCTTACATCCGTTCATAACTTCTTATTGGATCTGAACTCCACAAACTACGATTTAAGTATTTCTTCCATACAAACTGCACATGAAAATTTCAAGTTGAACAAAATAGATAGAGCTCTCATCTACAAAGCCCTCCTCTCAGTCTTATTATGTACATAACTATAAGATAGCTCTCAAATTCTTAATCTTTGACGGGGCTGGAAATTTAAAATATGGTATATAAAAAGAGTATAAAATCCAACAGTCAATTTTTGAGAAAAGCAAACCTAACAAAAAGGTTATGAAAGAGATATAACACAATTTTACATACACACATTTCTACATATACACATTCATGGAGGTACATTTACATTCCTTTTAGCTAAGTTGAGTTCTTTCTTTTAGTTTCCTCTTCTCTTTTCTTACTTTCTTTCCTTTTTATTTGTTCTCTTTGAATATTTATATAGGCAACCCTCAACTATGACCCATTTTAACTCACACAAATAATATTACCTAATGGGTACACACCCCTTAAACTCAGATCCTGAGCCCCTTTGATAGTCTACCACAAAATTGAACATATGCAAGTCGCACGCACATTTATAAACTGAAATGACAATCTTGCCCATCCATCTCTCTTCCTCTTCTAAATATACCGTTTGTTTTCAAAATATTTTTTGTATTTGATAGAGGAATGCATACATATATCTACATATCTATATAATACGGCAGAATTGTTTTTAAAAAATGTCCTACGTGTCATACAAATTTCAAAATGTCTATTTTATTTTTGTTCAAGGGCTAAGATCACTTTAACTATTGATGGAATGGCTGAGATTATTTGCCAAGAATTTGATTCCCGCCCATTACTCCTATCTCTCCTCTACTTCACCATTCTTTTTCCATTTTCCTCTCATCTCTCAGGATTTTCAAAAATACCCAACAGCTATGCTCAATCTGCATTTTCAACAGAGACGCGATGAGCAACCAAATTGGAGAATCAAAAATGCTAACTTTTTAGACTGGTTGGAGCAGAGTCAATGCAATCGGCTAAGAAGCACAGACACTTCTTGTAACGCCCTCAAAAATAACCCATAACGTACACAATAATAAGATGCATTACTTAAGAAAATAAACCATAATTCATTCATCAGAGTATCCTTAAATAAAGACATTACATGTAATAATGAAAGTAAATGCCCTATGGGCTTACATCTTTCCAAGCCAACACTTGGACACAAAATGTGAGTACTAACTCAACTACAAATTAAGCCCTCAGCTGGTAATTACATGTAATATTAAAACAAAACAAATAACTAAACTAGTCTTCCAATCCAAGTCCTTCCAAGCTAAGTCCTTGGAGGTAGCTTATCACCTGAACCTGAAAATGATGTTCCCATATAGGGTGAGCCACAGCCCAGTAGAAAAATACTAAACCAAATATAAGCATTGAATAAAGTCCTAGCATTTAATAGATGGTTAACTATGATAATCAATTATATCAACATACAGTCTTAAGACACTAATGTCTATGACACTTATCAATTTCCATTATTATCAATATGGCTCAGAACCTGACCAAACTTACAACTGTGAACTATATAGCATATTCACATTACGTCCAATATCAACAACACAAATGAGACTCAGACTCATATCAAAACACTTCATACTTCCAGATTGATACACATTTTAGTGCTGTATCAATAAAACACTTCAATATAAATAAGCACACATAATAGTGATGCTAATGGAGTCCATCCCCTATCTCCTCCCAAACAAAATCCGGTTTAGAGGTCCATCACCTATCTTCCCCTAAACCGTGGAGTACATCCCCTATCTCCTCCCAAACAATGCAATGCATGTAAACACATAACATATACAATACACAATCAATACATTTAATGTCTGTATTAATTCAACAGTCAAAGTTAATGACTAAAACAATGTGATTAGTTCCAGTTATCCCTAATCCACATGCAATGTCTACAACAATCATGACTATCCTCCACCGATAGCCCAAAACAGTTATTTCTAGACTGGAAATAAATAAATCAACAATTCAATAGGCAAATGATTTAAATTAATCAACTACCCCATTTAATCAATAAATTCCTCAATGCAATGAATTCAACCAATTTCCCCAATTTTCCTTAAATTAAACATACAATTCAATTTAATACAACAACTAGGGTTTTTCCCAAAATTACCAAACTACCCCCAACATATTAAAATGCTATAACTCAGAACAAAACGTATACATTGGAGTAAGAGATCCCTACCGCAAGGAAATAGCCTAAAAAGAGAAGATGGAGATGAAGATCCAAACTCAAAGTGCTCCCAAATCCAAACTTGTTCAGATTAAACTGAAGCTCTCGACCCACTCTAACTTTTTAATAAAGGGTCTAAGGTAGAAACACACCCTAAATAGATCAAACCTAAGAGAGAAAGTGTGTAGGGAGAGAGAGAAAACGGTTTTAGGGTTTTAGAAACAAGAGGGAGATGAAAAATGGTCCAGAAAGTCGGATCTCGCCCTTTTATAACAGTCGCCCCGCTCGAGCGTGGAAACCCCCGCTCGAGCGCCACTCACAGACTCCCGCTCGAGCGGCCAAACTCCCGCTCGAGCGGCGGATGCACACTCCCAGAAGTTTCTGCAGACAGGTCCCCGCTCGAGCTCCCAACTCCCCGCTCGAGCGTCACTCACAACCTTCCGCTCGAGCGGCCAATCCCCCGCTCGAGGGTCCAACACTACACAGGAAATACTGGATGGGTGATATTCCCGCTCGAGCGCCAAAACCCCCGCTCGAGCGGACAAGCAACAACAGGGTCCCCGCTCGAGCGTCAAACTCCCGCTCGAGCGGACAGGTCAAAATCTGGGCAACTAGTTTAGGCATCTAAACTCAACCGACCTGACACAAACCTGCCCAACACATCCTATAACTCAAAAATAAGAAATTAAAGGACGATAACAACAATCTGATAACAACGGAGTCTACGGAACATAAGTCCTGATACAACAATCAAAAGGAAAAGACCGGGGTCGCTATACTTCTAAGAAGGTGACGTATCTGTGTCGGTGTCCAACACGTTGGAGCAGAGTCATCGCAATCGGCTAAGAAGCACGGACACTTATAAGGTGACATATCCGTGTCGTGTCGTGTCGTGTCCGTGTCGGACACCGACACTCTTTGGACACTCTTAGGACGCGTGTCCGACACTCTTCAAAACGTGTCCTATTTTTTAATTTTTTTTAAAGACTTGGACACTCTTTGGACACTTGGAAGACACACGTGTCAATCGCTTAAACACACGTGCCTATTGATTAGACACGTGAAACTAATTATAAATTTGAACAAAACAACTTAAGGTACAATAATAAAACAAAAATCATATAAATTTATAGAAATTAGTGTTATTGCATTTTTTATTATCTTTGAATGATATATTCATATATATAACACAATAAATATATAAAATTATATATTTCTTGCATGTTCCCCACGTGTCGTGTCCTACATTTTTTGAAAATTAATGTCTCGGTGAGTCCATATCGTCTCCGTGGCATGTCACGTGTCTGTGTCCATGCTTCTTAGGCAATCGGCTATGTTCATCGACTATTGGGGAAGAAATTGAGCTCTCAATTAGCTTCTCAGTAGCGAAAAATACTCTGTGTTCTAAAGATGCAAAGCTCTATAACCAAACTCTGGTTTCTCCCAAAGCCTCAGATTTCTTCGATTGCCTAAGGTTCATATATGTATGTATGTATGTATGTATGTATGTATGTATGTATGTATAGATCTGTGTTTTTGTTTTCGTTGGTTGATTATGTAATTGATAGGTATTTTTCACTCATCTCAGGTTTATGTATGTATGTATAGATCCGTGTTTTTGTTTTTGGTGGTTAATTGTTTAATGGATAGGAAGCTTTACAATATTTATACTTTTAATCCCGTGGTAGTGATTTCATTTAAAATTTGTATATATCAAGTCATTGAAAGGATCCATTTTACAGATTTGTGGTTACTTTATCAATGTTTGGTGTTGAGTTGAAAAGTTGAATAAATTTGTAAGTATGAATTGGGCCGTTTACATTTTGGTATTGATTGATTGTATCTCTGATTTTTTGATTGAGTCTCGAATTAGTCTTTTACTAATAATTTTGATTGGGTCTCTAATATTGTCTTCAGAGTTCCAAGGATGCTTTTCGTAAGAGGTTAAGGTTTGAGTTCTCTTAAAGTTTTATTACTAGTTGGAGCACAACCCATTATTTTGCGCTCTAATTTTATTTTATTTTTATTTTTTTGGGAGCAGAACCCATTATAAAATTTTGTTATTGTTCACATTCATTCTAACTTCTACCCAAAACGAAAGGTATTTTATTTGTTTTGGGTTTTTATTTTTTATTTTTTGCCATGGATTCCAATGCTCCAAAGGGAGAACATCATTTTAGCTTTCCTTATTTTGAAGTTGTCCCTTAAATTTAAGGCGATCAAGAAAGAAACTCTAAGCTATAGCTTATTTATTTTTATGGATATGGAATTGAGTCCACTGTGTTGGTTTTTTTTTTTTTTTTTTTTTGTGGATGGAGGGGAGGAGGGGTTTGATTATGGCATGCTTAGAGAAAATAACTAGATTATGCGTAATTAGGACTTTTTACTAAGTACATTGTGTAATGTTAAACCATATGGCACTTGTGGCAATGTTTCATTGCCTTTTTTTGCACCACACACATCACTTATCCTAAATTATTCTTCAACCTTCTCTCATCTACCAGCTCTCTCTTTTTTTTTCTCTTCATTCTTCAACTTCTGTTTGTAAGCACCATCTCTCTTTCTCTCTCTCTCTATATATATATATATATATACATATACATGTGTATATATATTGTCTTGCTGTCAATGTCCATCAATGGTGGACACCATCTCCACTCTCAATTTATTTTTTCCTTATTATCTGCTTAGGCTCACTGTGAGAATGAGAACGCTAGTTTTAAACACAACATATGGGAAAATGGACAGGTACCCATCCCTAACCCATACCCTACGAATATTTAAAAACACTACTTAACCGACCCAACAGCTAAGAAAAAAAAAAAAAATCCATATATTTGAGTCGGGTATCCATGGGTACCCATAGGGTAGGACCCCCATTGCCATCCACACTCAACCTCCATCTCCACCAAAGCACAATCAGCTCTCCCATTTCCTTGGCAATCCACCTTTGCTACCCACAATTTGATCCACCATCAATCCAATTCTCTGAAGTGATGGAAATTATTTTTCTCTAAATTAATAATTAGAATTAGAATCAAAGATTAGCTATGTAAATCGGACTAGAGTTGATTGAACTAACCTTTGATCGTGGGCGATCGGCATTTTCAATTCGCGCAAAATTCCACAATCGTCACAGAGACCAGAGATCTGCGACCAGATTCAGTCCCGGAGAGAGAGAGAGAGGGGGAGGGAGAGAGAGAGAGAGAGAGAGATCTGAAAGATGTACTAGTCTGAAATAAAATTTGGACACGGGATTAAAGATGAGCTGGGCTTAGGGCTTAGCTCGACTCAGGTCAGGCCCAATTTGACCATTCCAAAACCAGCTCTAAAAGGATATTCAAAACCCATTTGGCCCAAGAGATCAAGGCCCCGCCCGACTAACATTCTAAAACCAGCTCTAAAAGGATATTCAAAACCCATTTGGCCCACGAAATCTGGGCCCAACCCGACTTATTGTCAGGCCCAATTTGACCATTCTAAACCATGCCCTAGAAGGATCTTCAATAGTTATCATCAAGTACAATCCACAAAAACTGCAGATCGGATATAACAGATTTAATCAGGTTGAGTCCTCGCAAATTTCATAGAGCACATATATATATAGATATCATCAAACACAACCCAGAAAAACAAACAGATTTAATCATGTTTCAGCAAACTTGGGAGTCTAATCATATATATATATATATATATATATACATATACATGTGTATATATATTGTCTTGCTGTCAATGTCCATCAATGGTGGACACCATCTCCACTCTCAATTTATTTTTTCCTTATTATCTGCTTAGGCTCACTGTGAGAATGAGAACACTAGTTCTAAACACAACATATGGGAAAATGGACAGGTACCCATCCCTAACCCATACCCTACGAATATTTAAAAACACTACTTAACCGACCCGACAGCTAAGAAAAAAAAAAGGAAAAATCCATATATTTGGGTCGGGTATCCATGGGTACCCATAGGGTAGGACCCTCATTGCCATCCACACTCAACCTCCATCTCTACCAAAGCACAATCAGCTCTCCCATTTCCTTGGCAATCCAGACCATCAATCCAATTCTCTAAAGTGATGGAAATTATTTTTCTCTAAATTAATAATTAGAATTAGAATCCAAGATTAGCTATGTAAATCAGACTAGAGTTGATTGAACTAACCTTTGATCGTGGGTGTTCGGCATTTTCAATTCGCGCAAAATTCCACAATCGTCAGAGAGACCAGAGATCTGCGACCAGATTCAGTCCCGGAGAGAGAGAGAGAGAGAGAGAGAGAGATCTGAAAGATGTACTAGTCTGAAATAAAATTTGGACACGGGATTGGAGATGAGCTGGGCTTAGGGCTTAGCTCGACTCAGGTCAGGCCCAATTTGACCATTCCAAAACCAGCTCTGAAAGGATATTCATGCCTCGTTTGGGAACAGGCTAATTTAGTAACTTTTTGGCTATTTGGCTAAAATATGAGTTAAAAAAAATTAGTATGTTTGGGATGACTTTTTGGCTTTTTACGAAAAGATGTGCAAAAAGTAGAGAGAAAAGAGAATCTTTGACTTTTTGGTATGAGTTGTTGGCTTTTTGGCTAATTTAGTAACTTTTTAGCTTTTTGGCTAAAAAGTTCGGTTGCCAAACGAGGCCTCAAAACCCATTTGGCCCAAGAGATCAAGGCCCCGCCCGGCTAACATTCTAAAACCAGCTCTAAAAGGATATTCAAAACCCATTTGGCCCACGAGATCTGGGCCAGCCCGACTTATTGTCAGGCCCAATTTGACCATTCTAAACCATGACCTAGAAGGATCTTCAATAGTTATCATCAAGTACAATCCACAAAAACTGCAGATCGGATATAACAGATTTAATCAGCTTGAGTCCTCGCAAACTTCATAGAGCACATATATATATATAGATATCATCAAACACAACCCAGAAAAACAAACAGATTTAATCATGTTTCAGCAAACTTGGGAGTCTAATCATATATATATATATATATATCATCAAGCACAAGCCAGAAAAACAAACAGATATTAATAATACAAATTTCTATCAAATAAAAACCTAATTTTGGAGGTCCTGACAGCAGATTACTCTCAAATCTGAAATGTTTCTGAGAGATTAGAGAGAAAGAAAGGCTATAGAGAGGGAAAGAGCGAGATTCATCACCATCCTATGCAGATCTGAGATGCTTCGGCGAGATTATTGAGAGAATAGCCATATTCAACACAATCGCCAGCGGCGGCCGAAGATGGATGAGATCTTGAAGAGTGCCATCAGTAAGAGAGGGAAAGAGCGAGAATCATCACCATCATACGTAGATCTGAGATGTTTCGGAGAGAGAAAAGCAGATTCAACACAATCGCCAGCGGCGGCAGAAGACGGATGAGATCGGCGGTGTTCCTGACAAGTGCCATCGGAAACCGGCGGTGGTGAGCTTGCGGCAGCAAAGTTATCAACACAAAGGAGAGAGCCTAGGAAGGAAAGATGGGTTACGCTTTACGCGTTTTCTATCACTACCTCAGGTAACGCGTTTTCTATCAATAGGTAACGCGTTTTCTCACTCCTTTTCCAAATTATTATGGGGTGTTTTTGAGAAGTTGGTAAAAAGTTAGATCTTGTTTGGTTTGTTTATAAATAAATTTTTAAAAGTAATCAAATTAAATAAATTTTTTTTAATTTTTTTTTAAAATTTTGTTTGATTATCTACTTTTCAAAATCACTCTCTCTCTAATACATATCAAATCAATCATTTTTTTTAAAACTCTCTCTCCTAAAATAATTTTTCAAAACTATTTCTGAAAAAAGGCAAACCAAATAAGTTTTCGTTTATTTTATTTCAAAAATTACTCTATAAACACATACCAAACACACTTTTAATTTTTTGATTTTTTAGTTTTTTTGGTATTTTTTTTTTGAAAAAAAATTAAATTGTTGTGAATAAAAAAACTAATTTTTTATCTAAAAAAATAAAAAAATAAAAAAACTGACTTCTTACTATTGTTTCCAAAAGACCCTCACAATAAAAAATAAAAAAGGATCCGTAGGTAACGCGTTTTCTCACTCTCTTTCCAAATTATAATATAATTTATATGATAAATTATAAAAAATAAAAAAGGATCCATAGGTAACGCGTTTTCTCACTATTGTTCCAAATTATAATATATATTATATGATAAATTATAGGGGGGATGCACCAATAAATTCCAAATTAATAATTTATGTACTGTTTAGTCCTAAAAATTTTCTTATAGACTGAAAGGTCCCATTACAATGTTAATAACATCAGATACAATGTTAATAACATTAGAGTCATGTTACAAACATTAGATTTCAAACATCTAATGTTCATCAAATTTCAATAATGTTTGAAAATATAGGATGAAAAACATCTAATGTTCATCAGATTTCAATAAATTTTGAAATTATAGAATGAAACATCAGATCATTTACATCATTTACATCATGTTGATGTAAAAATGGGATTAAATGGAGCATAAGAAAATTTTTAGGACTAAATGGTTCAACGTTTCAAAAACTAGGACTTATGGGTAAATTTTCCAAATTATAAATACATTTTTAAAATTTGTTTAAAATAAATTATTTTTTATGATTTGAAAAATTATAAATACTTCTTTGTTAAATTTTTATTTAACAGAATTAATTAAAAAATAAAATTCATAATTACTTTTCATACAATAATAAAATTATCTAAATTATTAATTAAAATATATTTTTAATATCATTAAAAACTGTTAATTGACTTAATAATTTATTAATAAAAGGGCGTGATTTATTATCAAATTAGAAACCTAAGGGAGTGGAATGTAATTTTCAAACTTACAAAGAGCGATTCGTATTTTAATCAAATCTCAGAAAATGTATTCATAATTTACCCTAATATAAAATAAAAAAGATTAACAGATAACGCGTCTTTTCACTCTCTCTCCTAATTATCTATACTATATATTAAGCAAAAGGGGTTTTTAACCTCAAGTCTTGTGGGAGCTCCAATCTCCCAATCTAAATTTCCTGATTTTTTGATTTAAAAAAAAAAATCTTAGCATTTATTAACTTCTCCCAACTCTCAAGTCTTACCCTCATAATAACACTTTAATGCATTAAGAACAAGCATAAAAAAATTCTTTGAAATCCAACACATATGAATTCCTTGAAAAGTCCCAACACATATGATTATTATCTCTCATCATAACACTTTAATGCATTAAGAACAAGTATAAAAAAATTTCTTGAAAAGTCCAACACATCTATCTATATCTATACTATATATTAAGTAAAAGGGGGTTTTTAACCCCCAAGGCCTGTGGGAGCTTCAATATCCCAATATGAATTTTCTAAGTTTTTATTAAAAAAAAATCAGTATTTATTGATTTGGTCAAAATTTATTGATCAGCATTTATTAACTTTTTTCAATCCACATGTCTTTCCACATGCCTGCATTTATTGATTTGGTCAAAAATCTCTGATCAGCATTTAAAATCCCCTCATACAAATAATTATAGATACAATCTGTGTATAGTTACTGCAGTATCTTTTTTAACTTCTCTCATACACTATGGTTAGTGATAAGATTGTTAAATTATTTTTATAAAAAATCTTAAAAAATATAATTTATATATTAAAAAAAATCTAAAATAAATATAAATATTTATAATTATTCCGAACGTGTGATAAACTAGTTAAGGCCAAGTTTGGGAAGACTAAATAAGTGCACTTTTTGTCTTTTTGGACAAAAAAAGTGAGGTTGAAAATATTGATGTTTGGTTAACTTTTTGACTTTTTATGGAAAAATATGTAATAAAAAATTGTGAAAATTGGTTTTTAGAGGAAAATTTGAATTGGGAGTTGTGCAGCCGTAATTGTTGACTTTTGGTGAATAGTGTTAACTTTTTAACTTTTTGAGTAACTTTTTGACTTGTTAAATTATTTTTATAAAAAATCTTAAAAAACATAATTTATATATTAAAAAAAATCTAAAATAAATATAAATATCTATAATTATCCCGTGCATAGCACGAGTGATAAACTAATTATATATAAAGTAAAAAAGAATAATAGGAACGCGTCTTCTCACCTTCCTAGAGAAGAGCTCCCAGCTCTCCTTTTCACTCAGGAAATGCAGATCATAACAAAGAGAACTTGGGTTCCACCTCTTTATGCCTAGTAGTGATAATGATTCTACTGATTCAATTTTTGGCAAAAACCTGAGTCAATTTTTCCAAAAATTCAGTTCTCCATACATCATCCAATATAATTAATTAATATCTCTTGATTTATGACTTTCAAATGAAAATTAGATTAAATATATAAAATAAAAAATAGAAAATATACTAATTCACTTCAAAATTCAAATTTAAGGGACACTAAATATGGAAAGCGTCCATTAATTTAAATTTAAAATTATAATAATTTATCCTATAATATTTAAGTTTTAAATAATGATCTATTTCATGATTTATCTATATATCTATATACTATTATAATTACAAAATATTGTTATTTCATTAAGGTTGAAAGTTGTAAAAAAAATTTCTCATTTTTTTTTTATTTTGTTTAATTTTTTGTTAATACGTGTTACAATATAATTGATTTATAAATTAATTTTATATTCTTAAAATAAAATTTTAAATTTAGATTCTTACTTAAATTATGTTATTATAATTGGAATGAAATCAATATTAATTTCTTAAACTTTGCATCATTTCTTAAATTATAAAATAAAATTGTAAATTTAAATTCTTCTTCAAATTATATTACTACAATTAAAATGAGATCAATACTCAT
Source organism: Camellia japonica (assembly GCA_030407325.1). Classification (NCBI taxonomy): domain Eukaryota; kingdom Viridiplantae; phylum Streptophyta; class Magnoliopsida; order Ericales; family Theaceae; genus Camellia; species Camellia japonica. The sequence goes on from JAPPVO010000017.1 coordinate 36,971,107, forward strand.
ATGTGTCTTAATGGTGTGTCATAATATTATTGGTCTAAATATAATTTATTTTAAATACATGAGAGGGTAATTTATATGTAAATTGGGCCGAGTTGGGTAATGGGTCATTCTGTGGGCCACAGTAAGAAGGGCTGAGTAAAAGGGCCTTGTAATTAGTCCGGTCCAGAGGAGCCTTGCAGATAGCCCGGTCCGAAAGAGCTTGGTGGTTAGCTCGGTCGCCTCGGTTGGCGCGGTGACAGTTAGCTAGGTCAAACCATCTTGAGCCGAGGTATTTTTGGCTTCTACTCAGGACCTTGCTGTTGAGTAGCTCGGTCCAAGTACGCTATGGTTAGCACGGTCTACAGGCGAAGTCGAGGTACATGTTACACATAAAGCGCCGGGATAAATGTAACATGGGTATTGTTAGCTCGGTTACATTGTCATTTTGCCATGGCAATGCTAGCTCGGTCGTTTGGACATACCACCGAGCTAGGACCATCTCACTTGGTTTAAGCAGTGAGGGGGTGTTGAAGGATAAGCATTATCTTTTAGGAGAGTAATTCCTAAGAGGACTCTGCATGGAGAAATAAGAGTCCTACTAGAATTGTGCCACATGGGACCTATAAAAGCTCACAATATCACCTATGGAGAGGTAACACAACTTTGATTCTCGAATGCACAGAGCTTTTGTCTATTTGTCTATTTTGCTGACTTAGGCATCGGAGAGGCATCCGGCACAAACCTGCCGGCTAGCTCACGTTTGTGTTTTCAGGGAGTAAAGCGACGACGTTTGGAGGAGCGCAGACTTGATCAACAGGATTATACGAGAACATTATTTCTTGCTCGTATAATTGGCGCCGTCTGTGGAAAGACCAGAAAGAACAAAACCTCTTGATCAAGCTTTTCCTCTCTAATTGGAAGTAATGGCGCACAATGAAGATTTGCCGCAGTCTGCCATCGACGGACAAACCCCAGAGGGGGGTGGGAGACATGAAGGTTTGCCGTCTATCCCTCTTATGGCGGATTTAGAGCCCCAACGACAGAACCCCCGGAGGGATGCAAGGGGGAGGCGGAACAACAGCCCCCATCGCTCTCGCTCACAAAGTCCTGAGAGGTAGAGGCGAAGAATCGACCCTCAAGCTTTGGAGGATCGCGTAAAAGAGCATGATGAACTAATAAGGAAGATGGCGGCGGACATGGAGGCTATGAAACGCTAGATCAAGGGAAAATGGGTGGCGACAGGAGAGGGGCACAAAGGCAACACGCCCCCTTGCCACACGGAGGATCGTGGTAGGCATACCATACCGTCACAAGTAGAGAGTAGAAGCCTCAGAACAGGCGAAACTCAATCCAGGACTTCTAGGACTTGTTACTCTAAGTTTGAGAGAACGAGAACTGAGAGGTCATACACTGAGGGAAGCACTTATCGGCCCTCGCGCACGCACCAGACATCATCCAGGCAGACGGAATGGCCTAGATCGTCCGACTTACGAACTGTGCTAGAAGAAAGGGCACGATGGAAAGAGAATACCAGGGCGCGCGACCCGTGCAGAGTCTCAGCCCTTCAGCGGTTGGCTTCTCGGATGCATGGAAGCGTCGAGGTAGGAATGTCAATAGCGCGCCCTGCTTACGAACCAACAGACAAAGCCTTAGCAAGACTACAGACCTCGCCGTTCGTTCTGGCAATTGAGAACGCGCCCCTACCTTCCGGCTTCCTTTAGCCCAAATTTACCACGTATGAGGGGAAAACAGACCCCTACTCGTACTTAAGCCACTTTTGCCAGGTCATGGCAGTATACCGGCGAAATGAGGCTTTGATGTGCATCCTATTCCCATCAAGCCTTGGCGACCTAGGTTTAACTTGGTTCGAAAGGCTACCGGAAGGCAGCATAGCCTCCTAGGCATAATTGGCAAAGGCGTTCGTGACAAGGTTCAGAACGAACACCAAGACCCCAGTGGAGATTGATCAGCTACTCTCCATTAACATGGGCGACAAAGAAACATTGAGATCCTACAACAGTTGCTACTGGGAGACGTTCAACCAGATAGGGGACTGCCCCACCAATCTCGCCATCGCACAATACAAAAGAGGACTTCCAGTCGGAAACAGGTTGAGGGATTCAATTACTATGACGCCACCCCTCACGATGGAAGCCTTGATGGAGAGAGTGAACCAACATATTCGGGTGGAGGAGGATGGCGCCCGTGCTAAGGCAAAATCTGGTGCAACAGCAGTGCCAGATAAGAAGACTACGGCAAAAGTCAACATGGTAGAACGTCCAAGCAAGAACGGGCGAAGCATGCGAGACAACGGAGAGGACCAAGATAAAATATGGTTGAGAGTCCACACTGCCATTACCACGGTATTCAAGAAACCAATCTACCGAATTCTCAGTGAGATACGTGATGAACCTTTCGTCAGATGGCCAGCTAAGCTGGGAGAAGAGCAAAAGGACTACGACGAAAGATCCCGGTGCACCTTCCATAAGGAAAAGGGGCACCGCACTGAAAATTGCACGCCGTTGAGACAGCATCTGAAGGAGTTAGTGGCAGCTGGTCACCAGGAGCAGTACACAGAAGGAGGGACACAGCCAGCCCGCTAGAACCACAGCAACCCAGACGGAATGCCGATTGACGCCCCACCTCAAGGCGTGATTAACATGATACATGGGGTATTCGAACCTGAGCGGGTATGTGAGCTCAGGGGAACGATCAAGAAGGCTGAGCACTTAAGGGAGGTATTAAGTGCGCAATCTACCATCAAAAATGGGAGAACAGAAGCCACGAACGTCATATCCTTCTCAGACAGAGACTTGGCAAGGATATATTGCCCTCACAACGATGGACTGGTCGTCACACTCCGCGTCATGGATTACGACATCAAACGGATTTTGATCGACTAAGGAAGCTCGTGCGAGATAATGTATTACGAAACCTTCAAACAACTAAAACTGAAGGACAAAGACTTGGCACCTGCCGTATCTCCCCTGATCGGGTTCAACGCAATGACAGAGTGGCCAGTCGGCAAGATAATCCTCCCAGTCAGAGCAAAAAGCATGACTAAACAAGTGGAATTATGGGTATTGAAAGTGCCCTCCATTTATAATATAATCTTGGGAAGGACATGACTGCATGCCTTGAGAACGGTGGCATCAGCCTACCATCAAGTAATGTGATTCCCCAACGAAGCCGAGGTAATTGAAGAGGTCTTTGGAGACCAAATTATGTCCAAGCAATGCTTCGTTACAGTAAATGACAGCCGCGCTGCCAAGGGATATGTACAGATGGTGGAAGAGCCTGAGAGCAATGAATTGTTCGCGGGAGTAGGCAAAGCCGCTGAACAGAAGGCAGTGAAAGACTTGGTACAGGTAAGAATAGATGAAAAGAACCCGGAAAAATTCTTTTTGCTCGGCTCGTCATTATCCAGCACTGAGAGAATAGAGGTCATGGAATTCTTGACCTCTAACATCGAAGTGTTCGCCTAGACGCCGTATGACATGCCTGGCATCGACCCAAACTTCATCTGTCACCAATTAAATGTCCACCCAACTGCCAGACCAATTATACAGCGCGCTCGCAGATCGGCACTCCACCATGCCGAGATAGTGGCGGAAGAAGTAGAAAACCTGCTAGAAGCAGGAGCTATCAGAGAGGTGCACTACCCCAGATGAATCTCCAATACAGTAGTGGTGCCAAAGAAGAATGAAAATGGCGTGTCTGCGTGGACTACAAAACAGTCAACAAGGCATGCCGAAGGACAGCTTTCCTCTACCACGGATAGACCAACTGGTAGATCTGACGACAGAACACAACTGTCTTAACTTTCTTGATGCGTACAGAGGTTACCATCAGATCGCTATGTAGGAGCCAGACTAGGAGGTCACATCTTTTACGACGCCAAGAAGACTGTATTGTTACAAGGTCATGCCCTTTGGCCTTAAGAACGCAGGGGCAACATTCCAACGGATGGTCACCAAGATGTTCGAACCATTGTTAGGCAGAACAATGGAAGCCTACATCGATGACATGGTGGTCAAGAGCAAGGATAAGAATGACCATCTCAGGGACCAAGGCGAGATGTTTCAGATCCTGAAGAAGCACAAGCTACGCCTTAATGCATCCAAGTATGCGTTCGGTGTAGGATCTGGCAAATTCCTAGGCTTCCTGGTGACCAACCGAGGTATAGAAGCAGACCCCTCTCAGATCAAAGCAATCCGAGATCTAGAGAGGCCCAACTCAGTAAAAGAAGTGCAGCATCTCACCGGCATGGCAGCTGCGCTCAACCGGTCTATAAGTCGGTCGTCAGACAGATGTCGACCATTTTTTCAAGCATTAAAGGCCAAGTTTGAGTGGGATGAAGAATGCGACCGTGCCCTAGAAAGCTTAAAAGAATACATGTCTTCTCCCGCGTTGCTAGTAACCCCAATACCTGGAGAGGAGCTCCTTTTGTACTTGGCAGTTTCACAGCACGCAGTCAGCGCGGTGTTGGTCAGAGCGGAAGGAATCCAACACCTGCCCATCTTTTATGTCAGCAAGACATTGCTGGGCGCGGAAACCAGGTACTTACCGTTGGAAAAATTGGCCTTAGCCTTGATGATGGCATCAAGGAAGTTGTCACATTACTTCCGCGCCCACACAATAATCGTCCTCATAGCTTTTCCATTAAAAGCTTTGTTTGAGAGGGCGAACTTTTTGGACGAGTCTTGAAGTGGGCAGTCGAGTTGGGATAGTTCGACATCAAGTTTCAACCTAGAACCGCGATAAAAGCCCAAGCTTTGGCAGACTTTGTGGCAGAATTCACTCCAGGAAGTCATCACATCTGCCCAGTGGACTTGACTGATGCAACCAAGGGGATGGAAATTGTAGCCGGAATAGCGCAACCCCTGATACAGGATACCCAATCAGATCCTAAGGCAGACCAGAGTAAACAAAGGGAGGAAGAAGCAAACCATGCTACACCAAGCGAAGATTCATCAACAAATAAAGACTTGGTACAATCAGATAGTGAGGGGCAAACAGTAAGTGTGGACTTTGAGGAAAACACCAACAACACTCAGGACCCCAAGGCATCATCCGATCCCTCTACCTACTAGAAGCTATTTGTTGGAGAGATGTGGAAACTCTTTGTGGATGGAGCATCCAACAGACACGGTGCAGGGCTTGCCATAGTCCTCATCTCACCAGATGGCCTGGTAGTAGAACAAGCAGTCAACCTTGGCTTCCCAGCATCAAACAACGAAGCGGAGTATGAAGCGCTTCTGGCAGGCCTAAAATCAGCATTCTACACGAAGGCCACCGAGCTAATGGTTTACAGTGACTCGCAGCTGGTGGTAAACCAAATTTCAGGCGACTACGAGGCAAAGGATGAAAGGATGGCTAAGTACCAAGAGTTAGTCAGAAAAGAGATCAAGAAATTTGAAGTAGTACGGATAGAGCAGATCGGTCGTGAAGAAAACGGCAGAGCAGATGAACTAGCGGGCTTTGCCTCGATGGCAGACACATCCATCCCGCATCCATTACTGATCGACTTCCTACCAAGACCAATCATTGAAGAAGCTGAAGCAGCAGAGGTATGTTGTGTCGAACTAGGCCCTTCATGGATGGATCCCATTATATTGTTCCTAAAACACGGCATTTTGCCCAAAGAAAAGAAGGAGGCCAACAAAATAAGAGCAAAGTCACAGCGATTTTGGCTCTCTTCATCAATGGCCTTGTACAAGAAATCCTTCACAGGACCTTACCTGAAGTGTGTCCATCCCAGCAAGGTTGAAGCATTCCTGTTTGAAATTCACGAAGGCGTATGCGGCAGCCACCAAGGAAGAAGATCTTTAGCCTATAGAGCCATTTCGCAAGGATATTGGTGGCCGTACATGCAAGCAGATTTAGAGAAATACGTCAAGAAGTGCGAGAAATGCCAAAAGTTCGCACACCAAATACATCAACCAGCCAGAGAGCTTCTACCTTTAACTAGCCCATGGCCCTTCGCAATGTGGAGCTTGGACATAGTAGGACCACTTCCAATAGCACTTGGCAACAGAAAGTTCTTTCTTGCAGCAACAGACTACTTCACAAAGTAGGTGGAGGCAGAAGCACTAGCATCAATAAAGGAGAAAGATGTGAAGAAGTTCGTCTGGCAGAATATCATCACTCGGTTCGGCATACCAAAAGCTCTAATATCAGATAACAGCACTCAGTTCGACGGTAAAATTTTTAGAGGCTTTTGTGAAGAATACAAGATAGAATTCTACAACTCTACACCAGCATACCCCCAATCAAATGGCCAAGCGGAAGCATCAAACAAAGTCATCTTGGATGGATTGAAGAAAAGGTTAGAGAAAGCAAAGGGCAAGTGGGCTGAGGAGCTTCCCCACGTTTTATGGGCTTACCGTACCACACCTCGGCGGACTACTGGCGAAACACCTTTTTCCTTGGCCTATGGCATGGAAGCAGTAATCCCACTGGAAGTTGGCCTCCCCACAATTAGAAGTGAAAATTTTGATCCAGATTTAAATGGAGAAGCCATAGCATTGCAACTCGACCTTGCAGAAGAAAGAAGAGAAAAAACACTGGTTCACATTGCCTTGTACCAGCAAGAGTTGTCCAGAAAGTGTAACAAAACAGTACATCCGAGACAATTCAAAATCGTAGATTGGGTACTGCGCAAAGTGATGAGAAACACCTTGGTACCCGGAGATGGCAAGTTAGGGCCTAATTAGAAAGGACCTTACAAGGTGGTTGGATTAGCAGGAAAAGGGGCATACCACTTGGAAGATGAAGACAGCAAAGCCATTCCCAGGCCATGGAACACTGCCAATCTTAAACTATTTTATTTTTAGCTTTTCTTTCAAGTATTTGTAATTTTTTCTTTCTCAATAAAACAAGTAGTTTCTTTTCAGTATAGTTGTTTCCATCTGTAAAATATTGTTTTAGTGAGTCAGGCGCACTGAAAGCATAGTTGGCCGGAATAACCAACTTTGCACTCTCTTCAGCTAAGATTAGGATCAGTGCTGAAGAAGTGTGTTTAAGTTGGGGTAGCTGTATTGGGACTTGAGAAAGTTCAAATCTGTATGAAGGAAGGAGACAACAGTTAGTACGGTTAAAAGTAAGTATCGAAGTAAGAGAAAGAACGTGAAATTGGGCCGAGATAGTTATACTGGCGACTTCTTTATTCCAATTAATTTGGTCGCCCGGGATCTGGGCTTCGTGGTCTTCGAAGTTCCCAGAGACCCAGAAGAAATCATCATCATTTACATCCTTGTTCGGGGTATTCTTTATTATCTTTTCACGCCGACGCCTTATTCTAAGATAGTAAACCCAGCCATCTTCATTTGATCCTATGGAATATTGGTGGAAGAGCTCGGCTAAACCGAGATTAAGGCCAGCCCGATGGTTTAGCTCGGCAATACCATTTATTATGCGGTAAGAGTTGGTGGAAAGCTGGGTAGGGCAAAGGTTGGTTTGTCTAAGGAACTCGCAAAGAAGAGGCTGTACAGGGAATCTTAGTCCAGTTTCTACAATGGAAAGAAGGGTAAAGGGAACAAAGCCAGGGTTTCCCCAGGGTGTGGTATCTAGTTCGACTAAGGTAAGATGGACGTCATCAGGGATATGGTAGTCCCTTCGGAACTCGGCCATGGCCCCTGGTAAGTTTACTAAAAACCTATATTTACCCATTTGCTATTAAAATTATGAATAAATTAGCTCGGTCGAGAAATGACGCTGAGTAGCTTGGTTGAGCGCTCAAAGGAGTGCCTCGGTAACCTAGTCAGAGTCTGCAAGGTGAAAAAGAAAGGTGTTAAGCACAGATCGTTGGACCGTGCTAAAAGAAACAAAGGCAAGAAAAATGAAGTCCTAGCTCGACTACGTGGGATGCTATCCAGTCTTAGCTCAGATTAAGCAAGGGGCTTTAGCCCGGTTGAGCCTTCGGGGCAGCATTCTTAGTTCGGTTTGAACTAAGGGAGCTGGTTTAGCCCCAAGTTTTTGCTCGGTCGGTGGTTGAGGCTTTCTAGTGTGGTATTGCGCAAACCTAGTACGGTTCGATAGCTCGGTTAAAAGAAACAAAAGGTCCCTAACCTATGGAAACCGCAAGTATGGCGTGAAGTTTTAGTGCGATTGTTGGGTGTGGCTCGGCTTGCATCTAATACAAACAGTATCCTAGTTCGGTTGATGTGTGATTTTGGATCAAATACAGTATTTTTCAGATTATTCGTAAAATCAAGTGGTTCTATTGCGTGGTTTTTCCTAGAAATATGGAAGCAAAAGTGGAATGTGCTTTGAAAAACATACAAATAAAACATGCTTTGTGTTGCAAAAGAGGTGCGAAATCAACAGAAAAGAAGAAGATTCGAACCACTTACCAATTCAAGGTGAAGGCACTGAAGATGGAGGTAGTAGAAGCAACAAACACGAGCTCTGCAAATACAAGATTGGGGAGAGATGGAGGCTCAGAGAGAGAAAGAATGAGATGAATAGTGAAGTGTATGATTCAAAACGAAGGGTCTGTTTTGTGTAGAGGGAAGGACAAAAAGGCGGGACTGTTCAAAAAACGCAGAGTACGAAGATGGCGTGACAGCTGTATTGGGCTAATCAGAGTTTGCCACGTGTCCTTGGAATGGAAATCGATTCAGTTTTAGAGACTAAAAAGACGTTTTGACCGGACAGATTGGTAGCACGGTGTGAATTTAGCTCGGTTGGAAGGCTAAAGTTTTTTAGCTCGGTTGGAAGGCTAAAGCTTTTTTAGCTCGGCTGGTAACAGGTAAGCCCTATCATGCTGCGCAGATGGAATTAAGGGGCAATTGAGAGGGTAATTTATATGTAAATTGGGCCGAGCTGGGTAATGGGCCATTCTGTGGGCCACAGTAAGAAGGGCTGAGTAAAAGGGCCTTGTAATTAGTCCGGTCCAGAGGAGCCTTGCAGATAGCCCGGTCCGAAAGAGCTTGGTGGTTAGCTCGGTCACCTCGGTCGGCGCGGTGACAGTTAGCTAGGTCAAACCATCTTGAGCCGAGGTATTTTTGGCTTCTACTCAGGACCTTACTGTTGAGTAGCTCGGTCCAAGTACGCTATGGTTAGCACGGTCTACAGGCGAAGCTGAGGTACATGTTACACATAAAGCGCCGGGATAAATGTAACATGGGTATTGTTAGCTCGGTTACATTGTCATTGTGCCATGGCAATGCTAGCTCGGTCGTTTGGACATACCACCGAGCTAGGACCATCTCACTTGGTTTAAGCAGTGAGGGGGTGTTGAAGGATAAGCATTATCTTTTAGGAGAGTAATTCCTAAGAGGACTCTGCATGGAGAAATAAGAGTCCTACTAGAATTGTGCCATATGGGACCTATAAAAGCTCACAACATCACCTATGGAGAGGTAACACAACTTTGATTCTCGAATGCACAGAGCTTTTGTCTATTTGTCTATTTTGCTGACTTAGGCATCGGAGAGGTATCCGGCACAAACCTGCCGGCTAGCTCACGTTTGTGTTTTCAGGGAGTAAAGCGACGACGTTTGGAGAAGCGCAGACTTGATCAACAGGATTATACGAGAACATTATTTCTTGCTCGTACAATACATGTGTTCAAATTATTAATCGCTATTAATTTTTTTTCTTTTTTTGTTTTAAATTTTTAAAAAATTATATTTTTCAGAACTATAGGGGCTTGAATAATAATATTTTTTAATATAATTTTTTTTAACAAAAGAACAAAACAAAATTTTTTTAGTACTTAACCAAACATGATGGATTTTGTTAGATATTTATTTATTTATTTTTATCTCAATTGTCAATTAAAAAAATTAAAATAAAAATTAAAGATATTTTTGGCTCAAATTATTAAAAAGTTACTTTTACTAAAATAAATTAGAAAGAAACGTTAATTTTTTTTTATTAAGAGTGATAGTTCGTTAAAAAATTTTTATTTAAAAAAAGAAAATTATAGGGGATAATTTATTGTTTATTCGGAATTATTTTCAGATGAAATAAAAATACCATATTAAATTTTCTTCTTACATTTTTTTATTCAAATACTTTTATTTTGTACGAAATTTGTTTTTATTCTATTTAATATTTTATTGTAATTTTTAAATTTAAAAAATTTTCTAAAAAATAATATTTAAATTATTTATACCATTATAAAAAGTAAATTTTTAAATATCAACTTAGTGGTAGTTTGGAAGTGCTAAATAAATATTTTTTTTTAATTTTTACGAAAATATGTATAAAAAAATAGAGATATGATGTGACTCCAAAAAAAATAATTAAGTATATACTTTTTAAATTTTTGTACGAAAATATGTGTAAAAAAATAGAGATGAAATGTGACCCCAAAAAAGATAAAAAAGTGAGCTAATATAAGATTTCTTAAACAACCCTTTATTCGATGATTCCTTTCTAAAATGTGTATTTTAAAAATATTTTTAAGAAAAATTCTATTAGAAATCTTAAGTATATTGTTTTTTCTTTTGTTCATTAATATTAAATTTTTAATTAATTTTATTTATTATTTTAAAAAATAAATTAGCAAATAATTTATATATATTATATATACAATTTTATTTTGGTTGTTAAAGTTATTTGGTGTTTCTGACCAAATCTACTCAAATTTAATTTGAATTTCTGAATTTGTGCATAGGTCCTCACTTAATTAAAAATTATATTGTTCAATCTTTAAAAAATTTTAAGCTCAACTCAAGTTACTTGGGTTGAGCTCATCTAAGTTTGCAATTCTAGTAAGGGATTTGAAAGTTACATAATTAAATCGTGATAAAATTATGAACTTAAATTATAAATTTCAGTCTTTTTTTATTTTCATAATTTGCATACAAAAATTTAATTATTTATATTATTTTATATAAAAATATATTATTAATTTTTTTACATGTCGTGCATTGCACGGTTACCACTAGAAGGATCTTCAATACTTAGCCGGCCCACACAGCGCCACACGTGTGAAACTTCCCATAGATCATATGGTTTGCTTTGCCGCTTTCTTAACTACAAAGTCTTGTGTTACCAACCGAACCGTGCATCTTCCCAATGGCGCACTCGCTGCTGTCACACACACTGGCATCATCCATTTTGCTGATTTTTCATTACATAATGTGCTATGTGTTCCTTCCTTCAAATTCAACTTAATTTCTATTAGCAAGCTAGTTTGCAATTCCCACTACCTTGCCACATTCACTAACGATGCTTGTGTAACGCCCTCAAAATAATAACATTAAACCCACAATATTGACATGCATTGATATATAAAAGATCAACATCCTTCTATTCATCAGAGTCATTACATAAAGTATTACATCTTAATAACATTAAATGCCATATAGGCTTTCATCTTTCCAAGACATTGCTTGGTTACACAAATAGAGTCTCGCTCATTACACATTAAGCCCTTGGCTTGAATCTACATGTAATACATCAAAAAGAAAGAAATGCAACAAAAAGTCTGTCCGCCTCTAACCCCCAAGCTATGTCCTTGGAGGTGGCATGCTACCTGTACCTGAAAATGATGTTCCCGTATAGGGTGAGCTAACAGCCCAGTAGAAATACACTAAACCAGCTATGAACAATGACTAAAAGATTAACAATTTGATAGATGGTTAACACTTTTACATTCTTTCATAACACTTTACAGTTTCATGACATTCAAGTCCATGGTACATTTCATTTTCCATTTTCTTTCAATTCTCAATTCATAATTATGGCTCAGAACCTGACCAAACAATCTATATGAGACAGCAACTCATATTAAACATTTTCCCATTTCACAATAGATAAGCATACTAGCTATATCAACACATCAACAGATAAGTATAAGAACTATATCACACTTCCAACGATAAGCATATGAGCTATATCAACACTTCAACAGATAAGCATATGAGCTGTATCTACGGAGTCCATCACCTCTCTTCTCCCACACAACACCCGGTTTAGAGGTCCATCACCGCTCTTCCCCTAAACCGTCGAGTACATCACCTCTCTCCTCCAACACAACACAATGCATAAAAACAATTATTATACACATCATCAGTTAATACATAAAGTTAATGTATTCTTTCAAACGTCATACTCAATGACACATTCTAGTGATTAGTTTTAGTTTGCCTAATCATCATGCATTGTCTACAACAATCAAGACTATCCTCCACCGATAGCCCAAAGCAGTTATTTCTAAACAGAACATAAATGCACAAAATGAATATAAAATCAACATTTCACTAGGTGAGCGATAAATAATTCAACTACACCCTTTAATCCCATACATTCCCAATTCTAACATTCCCATTTCAATTCCTCATTTCTCACAATTAATTATACCAATTAATTAACCAATGTAATTAGGGCATTTTTCCATAATTAACATTACAACCCTAAGGTTCCATTTTCATTAATGTTTCAACATTAATTCCATTTCTTCGTGCTAAGCATGCATATATGTTTTATATATTTAAAACCCCAACTTTTGTAAAATTACACAAAGGCCTAAACTTTTTCAAAATTACCCAACAACCCCCAACATATCAAAATGCTAAACTTTAAAGACAAAGCTCATAAAGAGGAGTAGGTTATCCCTACCTCAAGCTTGAAGAGAAAACAAGCAAAAATCCAAATTTTCGATTTTGTCGGATTTTGATCTCCGCCATTCACAATGTTGCTCTTCCCAAGCTTTTCACCTTGGCCTCAAGAACAGGTTAAACAAATTAAATTATATACTAGAGAGGTTCTAGCTCATGCGAATCATCAAAACTAGTAGCCAATGCAACCATCCTGCTAAAATCAAGGTCATCTATCTCCAATGTTTTAGTCCTGTAACTCAGATTTAACTATTGCATCTCATCAACTCTGGCTTCATGCAACTAAATTTTCAATAATTCTTGAACATGATCTCCATCCATAGAAAACACTACTCCTATTGCTCACAAATCTATTTCTGGGTTTTGTTCAAATAACTCACATTTAACCATCCTAGCTCGAGACCAATACCCGTTGTTCAAGACCAACTTCTTCAGATTTTAATATCAAAGAATCCAACAATTTAATGGCTTCTTGGAATCCATCAATTGCCACATCCTCATTTCCAATATTCCGATCCACATCAGCAACTTTGGCAAGAGAAACAGCCATATCAAGAATCTGAGATGGTGAACTGGGATGGTTCTTGATTGCATCACGACGAACATTCAAAGACTGAAAATAGTAAGATCTTGCAGCTTCCAAATCTCCATCATAATATTTAAGATCTCCAACTTTATTAAGTGAAACAGAAAGTGTATGTATGATCTCCAAATCGTCAGTTGTAACTTTCTTAAGGAAGTCAGCACTCTCTTCAAAATAAGTAACAGCAGAACCAGCATCTCCCAGTGTTCGACAGCAGTCACCAAGCATACCCAGAACTGCACCTAGCTGTGAGCACAACTCTGATGTGTTCCCCTGTCTTTCCAACTGTTCTCGAATGTCTTCTGCACATAGACTGAGTCTTGATTTGGCACTTTCTACATTATGGGCCCGAAATGCCCTCATGGTTGCACCCAAAGAGAAAGATAATATAAACTAAACCTTGCCACTCACTCTTGTCCCTACCCAAAAACACATCAATTATTCTCCACCGAAAATGAGCAACTCCCTCAAATAATATTCTTTAACCATTCCATCTATATTCTCTTCTTTTATTTAATAACCCACCGCAAGAATGATAAAAGACAACCCCAGCTGTAATGTAATTCTTGATATATATATATATATAATCTCCCTACTCAAATAATTTCCCACTTGAACACTCAACCACCGAAAGCACAACCCACTCTCTTATACTTTATCTTTCACCCACAAAAATTCTGTTTCCCCCACCTTGATCCCATCTTTTAATAAATTTATTTATTTAATTATTTATTCATCGATTATTATTATTATTATTTTTTTTTTAAAAAACTAGGTCATTACAGCTTGTATGCTACAGGACCAACAATAGGGGAAGATGATTGGGACGGGAACTGAACGAGGAGGACTTTACTACCTTGATACTTCGTAGAAAACCAGATGCAACTCAGTCACCACAGCAGCCTCTCACTCCCCGAAACTTTGGCATCAACGTCTTGGTCATCTTTCCAATAAGAGTCTTCGTTTGCTTTCTTATTCTGTTCCAAACATAAAGCTTTTGTGATGTTTTTGATTGTTTAATTTGCCCATTAGCTAAACAGACTCGTTCTCAATTTCCATTAACTTCAATCCATACTCATGGATCTTTTGAATTGATTCATGTTGATATATGGAGAGGGTACCACGTTCCTGTACTCAATGGGGCACAATGTTTTCTTGCAATCATCGATGATTATACTCGATGTACCTAGACTTACTTGATGCACCGTAAATTAGACACTCATAAATACATAACTACATTCATCAATTTTGTTGAGACACAATTTTCCTTGAAAGTTAAAGTTCTTCGTAGTGCTAATGGTTCTGAATTTATAATGACCAATTTTTATTCAAAAAAAGAGATCATTCATCAAACCAGTTGTGTCTCCACTCCACAACAAAGTGGAGTAGCCAAGCGAAAGCATTGCCATCTCCTCAATGTGGCCCGAGCCTTATTATTTCAAGCTAATCTTCCTAAGAAATTTTGGGGAGATGCCATCTTAATTGCCACCTACCTCATCAACCAGACACTCCACAACAATGTTCTTTACCCGGATAAGAGAGAAACTGACTCACCACACCAACGGCGTGAACAATATCCGGCCTTGTACAAATCATGACATACATCAAAGAACCAACCGCTAAAGCATAAGGAATTTTTAGCATCCCTTCCTTGTCTTTCTCACTTGTAGGACATTGATTCGAACTAACCTTGAAGTGACCTTCAAGTAGACTACCAACCGGACCTCTCAATAACTTTCTCAGTGTAGCTTTCTTGAGACAACCAAATCAGCCTCTTTTTGTGATCACGAACAATTTTCATACCAAGTATTTGCTTTGCGGGTCCTAAATCTTTCGTAGCAAAAGACTTGCTCAATTCCAATTTCAACCTATTAATCATAGTATATTCTTGACCCACAATTAACATGTCATCAACATAAAGCAAAAGAATAATAAATTTTCTGTCTGAAAATTTTTTCACAAACACATAATGGTTCGAAGTGGTTTTAGAAAAACCATTATTCATGATAAAAGAGTCAAATTTTTTGTACCATTGCCACGGGGCTTGCTTGAGGCCATCTAAACTTTTCTTCAATTTGCAAACAAATTTCTCTTTCCCTTTCTCTACAAAACCTTTTGGTTGCTCCATGTAAATTTCTTCTTCAAGGTCACCATGAAGAAATGCGGTCTTCACATCAAGTTGCTCAACTTCAAGGTTCATACTTGCAGCCATGCCAAGTACAACCCGAATAGAAGACATCTTCACAACCGGCGAGAAAATCTCATCAAAGTTAATACTTTTCTTTTGTCCAAAGCCGTTCACAACAAGACGCGCTTTGTACCTCAGATTCTTGCCATCATTCTTTAATTTGAAAACCCACTTATTTTTCAAAAATTTTCTCCCTTTAGGCAACTTCACTAAATCATAAGTGTGATTTTCAAGCAAGGAATTCATTTCCTCTTCTGTAGCCTTTTTCCAATCACCTTTCTTGGCATGCTCAGTTGCTTCTTGGTAGCTCTCGGGCTCCCCTTGATCAGAAATCAACACAAATTCATTGGGAGGATACTTTCTCAAAAGTTGTTGATCCTTTGTAGATTTTCTCAACTCAAGTTGTGGTGACAGTTCTTGAGTTGGATGCTCTTCCTCAATGCTTAACTTCATTTGGAGTAGCATCATAATCTACATCTTCAAGAGGTGGCTGCACATCTCCCCCATTTTTATCATCCACCGAAGATGAAGGAAATGGATCCATGTCAATGAGATCACTAGTTTTTAGCTTCGATTGATCACCTTTGCCAAAGTCTTCAATTGTTTGGTCTTTAAGAAATACAACATCACGGCTTCGAATAACTTTGTTGTCGACCGGATCCCACAATCTATAACCAAATTCATCACACCCATAGCCAAGAAAAATACATTGTCTTGACTTGTTGTCAAGCTTGGACCTCTCATCATTTGGAATGTGAACAAAGGCTCGGCAACCAAACACTCTCAAGTGCTCATAAGACACATCGTTGCAGGTCCAAACTCTTTCAAAAACATCAACATTCAAAGGATAGGAATGAGACAAATTGATCACGTCAACTGTTGTCCTCATTGTCTCACTCCAAAAGGATCTTGGCAATTTAGCATGTGAAAGCAGACGCCTTGTTCTTTCCACAATGATGCAGTTCATTCTCTCGGCAACGCCATTTTGTTGAGGAGTCTTCTTTACTGTCTTTTGGTGCTGAATACCTTAGCTGCGACAATACTCATCAAATGGCCCAACGTATTCACCACCATTGTTTGTTCGGATGCACTTCAATTTATGCCCTGTTTCTCTTTCAACCATGGCCTAAAAATGCTTAAATACATCTAGAACTTGATCTTTAGTTTTTAGTATAAAAGCCCAAACTTTCCTTGAAATAATCATCAATAAAAGTAACAAAATAAAGTGCACCACTATGTGTTCTAACTTTTAAAAGACCACAAACATCCGAATGAATCAACTCCAAAACATTTTCTTTTCTATAAACAACATTTTTATGAAAAGAAACTCTATGTTGTTTACCTGCCAAACCATGAACACAAGTTTTAAGATGTGTATCTTTCAAACCGGGTAGAAGCTCTTTCTTGAACAAAACTCGCAACCCCTTTTCACTCATGTGCCCAAGCCGCTTGTGCCACAATTCGGTAGAAGTATCATCTTCAAGTACATTGACAACACCTTTACAAATTTTTCCTGGCATCGAATAAAGTGTATGAGTCTTCTTGCACTTAGCCACCACCAAAGAACCCTTTATGAGCTTCCATACTCCATCATCAAATTTGTTGTTGTAGCCTTTATCATCTAACTTCCCGGTAGAGATCAAATTGAGGCGAATGTCAGGAACATGCCTCACATCTTTAAGCAACAACTTGCAGCCCAAATTTGTTTCCAAGCAAGCATCACCCATACCAACAATCTTGGACAAACCTTCATTATCCATTCGAACACACCTATAATCTCCTTTGGTGTAGGTACTGAAGAAATCAACTCGAGAAGTCACATGAAAAGAAGCACCGGAATCAATCACCCAATTGCTCTCTTGGCCCACAAAATTGATACAATCATCTTCACAAACGACCATGAGATCATCGGTAGTAACCGCCGTTGTGTCTTCTTACTTCTTATCTACACTTTTGTCACGCCTTTTCTCCTTGTTCTTGAGCTTTCGGCATTCCCGCTTCATATGCCCTTTCTCATGGCAATAATGGCACTCAATGTCTTTCTTTGAAAAAGAATCATCTCTTGATTTGTCACGACTTTGATCAAGATCATGAGGAGTCGTACTCATCCCCCTTGTTTTGCTTTGGCCTCTCACAACAAATGCCTCAGAATGAGAAGAACCCGCTGATTTTCTTCTAGTTTCTTCATTCAACAAGCTACTAGTGAATTGGCTCATTGTGACAACCCCATCGGGCGCTGAATTACTAACTGTCATAACCAAAGTCTCCTAACTTTCGGGCAAAGAACTAAGTAGCATCAAAGCCTGCAACTCATCATCAAAAACAATTTTCATAGAAGCAAGTTGGTTGACAATACCCTTTATTTCATTCAAATGTTTTGGAATGGGGCTGCCATTTTTATATTTTAAATTAACCAACTTGCGAAATAGAAAAGCTTTATTTGTGGCTGATTTTCTATCATAAAGGCTTTCTAATTTTTTTCATAAATCATGTGCCGAAGTTTCAGTAGCAACATGATGAAATACACTATCATCAATCCATTGATGAATAACACCAACAGCTTTTCGATTAAGCCTCTTCCATTCATCATCTTTCATACCATCGGGGTTTGCCACTATCACCCTCCATAGGCCCATACAAATCTTTACAAGATAATAGATCCTCCATTTTAGTTTTCCAAGTTACCCAATTGCTTCCATTGAAGCTAGACATACGACCCACATTCCCCTCCATTGATTTACACAAATAAACTGTAAACTTTGATACCAATTGTTAGGGAAAATAGATTATTTCCCACAAGTAAATCAATCAATGGGAATAAAAACTAATGCGGAAAAATTAAATCAACAACACACAAGAATTTTTACGTGGTTCCCTTAATATGAGGTACGTCTACGGGATCGAAATCCGATTCCACTATTAACCAAAAAGTTTCCAAACGATTACAAACGAGACACGAATGGTCTCACAAAACCACCCTTAGGTGAATTCCAAATAATCACAAACAAACAAGAGGAAATATCTCACCAAATAGATGAACAAAAGTTTTCAAAACAGAATTGAAGAAGACAATCAAACTGTATCAAATTTGTGACCCAAGCAATCCTTTGAAGCACACACCATGTAACACAAAAATCTCACCTAAGCACTAGACAACTCACAGATTGATTGCACAAACCAGTCTTCAAAAGCAGAGCACAAATTTTCTTCGCCCCACGTTGCTACCCACCGAATTGATTGATCAATAATCTATAGCAGCCGCAACACTTTGCAAGATAAAACAATACTCCAAAAATATTGTTACCTTTTGGGTTTTTTTTTATCAAAGCCCTAATTATTAAATACCCATTGGACCTCCAAAAATTAGGTATAATATATTAAAAATATATTATAACTTATACCAAACCAAACCAAATATTTTAATAAACCAATTGGGTCCCATACTCTAATAAGGAGGTATACCTAACACCCTCCAATTCCATTCTCCAGAGTTTGTCATTACGATATTTTCTCAAGTAGTGCAAAGACAGACTGTTTGGTTTTTTAACTCACATATACATTTTTTTTTTCATATCTTTAGTAATTTTTAAAATTTTAAATGTATCTAGATATATTTAAAAAAATAAAAATATTAACAAGCTCTACTTATTATTTTTAAGAAGGTAATCAATCACTGAAGTAAAAATATTATCTTTTACTAATCTCATTTATTCAAGAATTATTTTTCTATGTAGTGAAGCTGAGATGGATGCTCTTACCATACTTTTTGTGGAAAATTGTTATGTACCATGGGTTGTGTTTCAAATCCTATTTTGAAAATCAGATAGATGGTGTAGATTTATAATTTGTGGGAAATGAGTCATACTTAGAATAATTGTGATCTATAAATGCATTTTTTTTCTAGGTAATTTTTATAAATATGTAATATTGTTGAGCTTTTTATCTTTTTATTTTTTTTATTCTCAATATAAATATATAATACAAATCCTAGGGTTTATGGTTTCCCTTCATATCTGATCTTTTTAGGGTTTCAGAAAGGTAAATTATATGAGAGCCAAGGTAAGAGCTCTTCATCCCTTCCATTCCAATCTTTCAGAATCTATTTGCTTGTTCTAATTACACTTTTTATTTGTATGTCTTTTACAGTGGAAGAAGAAGCACATGAAGAGATTGAAGAGGAAGCGTAGAAAGATGAGGCAGAGATCCAAGTAATCTTTCTCTCTACAGATGTTGGTGGTTTCTATCACTGCCATTTATGTCCTTTTTAAGGTTCAATTACGCTGTTACTTTTCATTTCGTGTTTTACTTTTCATTGGTGCTAATGAAGCACATGGATTTTGTTGTTTCCTGAAGATTTTTTATTATTCATTTGGTAGATTTGATGGCATTAAAATTAAATTGCCGTTGGTCTTGATGACAATTCAAGCATACCAAAAATTTCTTCTTCTTTTTTTTTTTTTTTTTTTTTTTTTTTTTTTTTTTTTTTTTTTTTTTTTTTTTTTTTATTCTCAATATAAATATATAATACAAATCCTAGGGTTTATGGTTTCCCTTCATATCTGATCTTTTTAGGGTTTCAGAAAGGTAAATTGTATGAGAGCCAAGGTAAGAGCTCTTCATCCCTTCCATTCCAATCTTTCAGAATCTATTTGCTTGTTCTAATTACACTTTTTATTTGTATGCCTTTTAAAGTGGAAGAAGAAGCACATGAAGAGATTGAAGAGGAAGCGTAGAAAGATGAGGCAGAGATCCAAGTAATCTTTCTCTCTACAGATGTTGGTGGTTTCTATCACTGCCATTTATGTCCTTTTTAAGGTTCAATTATGCTGTTACTTTTCATTTCGTGTTTTACTTTTCATTGGTGCTAATGAAGCACATGGATTTTTTTGTTTCCTGACGATTTTTTATTATTCATTTGGTAGATTTGATGGCGTTAAAATTAAATTGCCGTTGGTCTTGATGACAATTCAAGCATACCAAAAATTCCTTCTTCTTCTTCTTGTTTTTTTTTTTTTTGTCTTTATTCTTTTAATTTTTAATTTTTATTTTTGGAATATCACATAAATGAAAATGGAAATTTTAATTACAAATTAGGTGTGAAAATGAGAATTGTGTCTTGTGTAAAAGCATCTCCAACGCTTATTCTTTTTTTTTAATCAAATTTAGTAAAAATTTGGGTTAAAAGCTTCATTTGATACCAAGTGTTCTAACGCTAAATTTTCAATTTGGGTGAATTACACTAACAGTTCCTATAGTTTGAGGCTCGTGTCACTTTGATCCCTGACTTTTCAATTGTAACACATTTGATCCTGAATTTTGAATCTTGTTCCAAATAAGGACAATTGAAGATACGATTGATCAATTTCAAGGGCAAAATCATCAATTTGATAAAATATAAACTAATTTCACAAAAATAAATGTCAAAAATATAGTTTTGAATTTTTAAAAATTATTTCTACTCACCAAAGATAAAATTATGTAAAATTGATAAATCTTTTACACATTTATTTATTTATTTATTTTACCAAATTAATTTTTATTATGTGCTTGAATGGTGATCATGTAATGGGTCGTTGTTTTTATTTTCGTTAAATTAGTTTGTATTTTTTCAAAAGTCAAATATGGCAACAACTTTAATATCATTATTAAACCAATCCATTAAATCAAAAAATTCAAAACTAAAAATATTTCATATATTAAATATATCGATTACACATTAAAAGCTTAACCACCCCCCATTACATGATCATCATCCAAACACATAATAAAAATTAATTTGGTAAAATAAATAAATGTGTTAAAGATTTATCAATTTTACATAATTTTATCTTTAGTAGGTAGAAATAATTTTAAAAAATTTAAAAATATTTTTTTGACATTTATTTTAGTCAAATTCATTTATATTTTATCAAATTGACAATTTTGCCCTTGAAATTGGGCAATGGTATCTTCAATTGTCCTTATTTGGAACAAAATTCAAAATTCAGGATTAAATGTGTCACAATTGAAAAGTCAGGGACCAAAGTGACACAAACTCCAAACTATAGGGACCATTAGTGTAATTCACTCTTTCAATTTCATCAAACAATAGGTCAATCGGAACAATGTCTGAGCAGTTGTCCGGTCTAGAGTAAATTTTCTTCAAATTTTTCCCAGTTTGGCCATCCACCAACGGTCACCTGTGAGATTTGATGAAAGGTTAAACGCTCCTTTGATTTGATAAGAAAAAAAGTAGGGCTCTTTTCATTTGATACCAATTTGATAAAACGGTTGAAACACCGTTTTTATCAAATTTTTATCAAAAATTTGAATCTAAGTTAGAGATGGTCTAACTAATTGCAAAGTTTCTACTGATGTACAACTTGTTACTCATTGCCCATTTATATGATATTTGGGGGAATTGTAAAAAGGTGAAAACAAATCAAAATAATTGCGAGCCAATGGATGCAAGTGATAGTTATGTTTCATGCGGCACATATCCATTTACATTTCTATAAAAATACAATTATTTTGAATTATTTTTACTGAATTACAATTTTCCCATGATATTTTTATTTTCTTTAGAAACCCATAAGGTGGTGTTTGTTTTGAGGGATTATTTCATGGGATTGGGCTATTAGTCCATCCGGACTAATAGTCCGTTGTTTGGTTCAAAATTTTTTCACCGGACTAATAGTCCCAAATCCATTGCACTATTGTGTCCCATGAGAGGGGATGGGACACAAATGGAGGGATAAGGGGGGATATGGAATTAGGTGGTGAAATGACTATTTTGACCCTCTGCTATTTAATTATGTATTATATTTAGTAAAATTCTATAAAATTTAAATGTCTCAATTAAAAATAAAATAATTTTATTTAATTTTTATTGATGTTTTATTTATTTAATTTTTTAAATATTTTATTGATGTTTTATTTATTTATTTTTTAAATATTTTTTATGATTTTATTTTAAAATTTTGTTTATATTTCATTATTTAAATTTTAATAGATGTTTTATTTAATTATCATTATTTTTTAAAATAAATTTATTTTAAATTTTAATTAAAAAAATAACATATATTTTTATTGATGTTTTATTTATTTAATTTTTAAAAAATAAATTTATTGTAAAAAATAAAATAAAATAAAATAAATTTTTATTTAATCTAGTTAAAATAATTAAAATATTAAAGATATGTTTAATATTGCTATTACTTTAAATAATTGAAAAAAGGTAAAATAATCATTTGAACATTTATCATTCTCCGTAATATTCCAAACAAACATAGGATTCATATCCTATCCAGCCAAATAGTCCTTTTTTGACATCTAATCCCATGACTAAACAAACATGGGATACAAATCCAGTCCAACCAAATAGTCCGAGGACAATGTATCCCAGGACTAACAGTTCGGTGGATTCCAATCCCCCCTTATCCAATCCGTCCAAACAAACACACCAAAAAGTAGATTGAGCGAAAACAATTTGAACAATTGTCATGTTTTCTTTGAAGGCTCTTGAGTTGAGTTTATTGATCACATGTTTTGGCAAATGACACCATATATCAATTAGCTTCTCCCTTAATCATTGCTATGGAACACTGAATTATGCAACGATAATACTTGAATATGGACATTACATTTAATAACGGGATACTTCATCCATTGAAGACTCGTTTGAGAATTCATTATTAGGTAAATTATTAATATGTCCTAATAGTTGGACTTAATTCCCATCAAATCCTATTGACAATTAGTATTTTTTTTTTTGCCGGTTTTATAAATTGTCGCTAAAACTTATAATTAGTGACGTTTTTCTGTGACGAATTTTTTTCTAACTAAAAGTTGAAAATTAGTGACTTTTTGTGATGACTTTTTTAAACTATCACTAAAACTTATAATTAGTGACATTTTTTGTGACAATTTTGAAACTATCACTGAAAATTAACAATTAGTGACGTTTTTTGATAATGTTTGATGAAAAACGCCATTAATTATCATAGAACCTATTGAACAATAAGTCTACTTATTAGGACCTACACGTAAGTCTCCTTTGATTATTTTAATTAGCTTTTTGAATTTTTATGAAAAGATATGTAGAAAAGTAAAGAAAGTGATGCGTCAACTTATAATGTCTTTTTAGCTTTTTAACTATTTTAACGTATTGACAAACGAGACTTAAGTTAATCTTTGATCTCTACCTTATCAGACGGCTTCTCCATCAGTACCTGAATTGCATCTCACTCGACAACCAGTTTTACTAGATAAATGTTACTTGTCAATTTTTTTGATCACACCCTAGCATTGGCATCAAGTCACAACAATCTAAATGTCTGGCCTTTTCAGCCAATTAATGGAGACAAACTCCCAAAAGAGTAAAAGCTGAAGTAGAATTGTGACAGGGCACAGGCCAAGTATGTGATGAACTTATTTGAAAGAGGGGATTTCAATGCACGACACTTGAATGAAACCTTTTTTGACTGGGAAAGACTCCGAGGATATGCGTTTTGTATTTTCTTAGTGCCTAGTCTCTCCACTTGTAAGAGATTTTCTTTTTCACTTTTGTAAATGTGTGTTTTTTTGTAGCCGTGTTGAGCCGTGGGAAGTATCTGTTGGAACAATATCTTCTGTTAATAAAATAACTAGAAATAAATTCAAACAAAATAAATAAATAACATACCAGATTTATTTTGTCGAACAAATAAATATTACAAGACCAAGTCGAGTGGTTGACACTCTGTCCTTAAGACAGATTCGCCCCGCTACGGTGCTTACGGTTGAATGGCGTCTATCTCCCAGGATACAATGATCTTCACAAATTTATAGAAGTAGTTCAAATAAATTTGTTCGGCGAACCAAACCTGTGTTCTAACTCTCTGAAATATATACTAATACTAATATGAAGAATAATGAAAAAATGCAGATTTTTGGACAGCAAAAGACACAAACCGACTCAATTTTTTCATCCCTAAGACTGTTGGAAAACCATGTATTTAAAGGTAACTACAAAGGACCCGAAAAGGTGCAATAAGGAAATGAAGAGGTGCCCAAGTTGTATCCAAAAATTCCAACGGTTGTACCAAAAATCCAAACATATTGTCTAACCGTTGCACTAAAGAAAGCCAATGTTCAAACAATTTGAAAAGTCAAATCTGTTGGAACATTTATTTATTCAAACTATTTCAAAATATATATATATATATATATATATTACACTAAATGAATATATATATATATATATATTAACCAATTAAAATAGTTAAATAAATAAATAAAGAGGTACAAACATTAGGAAAATTTCTTAGAAACTTAAAATTTAAATTTAGAATTAAATTAATTCCCATAATTACAATTTTAGGAAACCACTTAGGAACCAAAATTTGAATTTAGAATTAAATTAAATTCCACAATAATTTTTATTGAAAAATTCAAAAGAATTTTATCTAAAAAATTAATGTTAAATTCGAAAACGACGTCAACTTCCCATTCACTCATAAATGGTTTTGACGTTCCGTCTTCACCGTGTGACTTGCCACGCGGCAAGGAACACGTCACCTCTTCGGACCCACCCCAACAACGTTTGGGCCACTCAATTTTGGCCTCAAAGTCGGTCCAAAAATGCCTATAAAACACCATTTTTTCCAACAATCCCCCACATGAATGGAATTTGACGGAGAGAAAATGCAACAACATAATCTAATCAGAGAGTACAGAAATTGGAAATATTCTGCAAAGGATAGGTAGCTTTTGGCTTTGAACCTTCCCTTGTGAGACACTATCGGATTTACTAGCTAACCAGTGAACATGATGTCTTGAACTGTTCAGCCGTTTGTGTAAACCAAGACAATAGAACTCACACAGTATATTCCCAGACACAGTTTAGTTCTCACTATTGTGTTCATTTTGGCCCTGAACAACCTGGTCTTCATGAGTGCTCTAGAGAATTGTAGCCCTTCACAAATCTCACAGAACCGGCCCAGTTCACACTCACATAGGTGATTCTTATGAAGAGTATCCTGCCATACTCCACTAGGTTTACCTAGATATAAGAATCATTAAAAGTTTTACTTAACCTAAAACGCTGCAGACATCACTATTTCATCAAGAAATGGGTAGGAGTTAGACTCCCCAGTGATCCTTCTGAGTCATTCACAACTCGGTTGTCCCTTTGAACCTAGATCTTGGGATCTCCAGTCAACTAGGTTGGGTTGCCGTTGTGGTAACTCTTATTTAATAGGCTTAAGTCCCATTCCCCTCGATGAATTCTCAACTAACTCTCTTGCTAACCCTTTGGTTAGTGGATCCGCTATGTTGTCTTTAGACTTAACATATTCTATGGAAATAATTCCATTAGAGAGTAGTTGTCTCACGGTGTTATGTCGACGACGAATGTGTCGTGACTTACCGTTATACATATGACTCTGTGCTCTACCTATTGCTGATTGACTATCGCAATGTATGCATATAGCAGGCACCGGTTTTGGCCATATTGGAATATCTTCAAGGAAGTGGCGAAGCCATTCTGCTTCTTCTTCCCCTGCTTTGTCTAAAGCTATGAATTCAGATTCCATAGTAGACCTAGCAATACAAGTCTGTTTGGAAGATTTCCAAGATACAGCCCCCACCAAGAGTAAAGACATACCCACTGGTGGACTTCGAGTCTCTAGTATCCGATATCCAATTTGCATCACAGTATCCTTCAAGTACTGCTGGATATCTAGTATAATTCAGCCCAATGTTACGAGTAAATCGGAGATATCTTAGAACCCTTATAATTGCTTTCCAGTGTTCTACTCCCGGATTACTCGTATATCTACTTAATTTACTTACTGCATAAGCTATATCTGGGCGAGTGCAGTTCATCAAGTACATTAAGCTTCCAATAATTTGGGCATACTCTAATTGAGAAATACTTTCCTGTATATTCTTAGAAAGATACAAATTAACATCTACAGGAGTTCTAGCAAGATGATCATCATCTTTGCTGAATTTGTCAAGTATTTTCTCAATGTAATGAGATTGTGACAAAGTAAACCTTCTGATGTTTTGGTAATTTTCATACCAAGAATTACATCAGCAATGCCCATGTCCTTCATGTCAAAATGTTTATTCAACATTTTCTTGGTAGTTTTAATCATGTCATTATTACTACCTATGATGAGCATATCATCTACATAAAGACATACAATGACATAACCTTTGTCTGTGTTTTTAATATAAACACATTTGTCACACTCATTAATTTTAAAACCATTTGACATCATTGCCTTGTCAAATTTCTCATGCCATTGCTTTGGGGCTTGTTTTAAACCATATAATGATTTAACCAATTTACACACTTTCTTTTCTTTCCCTGGAACAGAAAACCCTTCTGGTTGTTCCATGTAAATTTCTTCATTTAACTCACCATTTAAGAAAGCGGTTTTAACATCCATTTGATGAATTTCTAGATTGTATAGAGATGCAATGGCAATTAGCATTCTAATGGATGTTATTCTAGTAACCGGTGAGTATGTGTCAAAGTAATCAGACCTTCTTTCTGTCTAAAACCTTTGACTACAAGTCTTGCCTTGTATTTGTCGATTGATCCATCTGCTTTCAATTTTCTTTTGAAAATCCACTTGTACCCAAGAGGTTTACAACCTGGTGGCAAATCCACTAATTCCCAAGTGTGATTTTGCAAGATGGATTCAACTTCACTGTTGACAGCTTCTTTCCATAAAGGAGCTTCAGGACTGGACATAGCATCTTTAAAAGTTAAAGGCTCATTTTCTAACAAATATGTTAGAAAATCTGGACCAAAAGATTTTGAGGTTCTAGCACGTTTACTACGCCTAAGTTCCTCTTCCTCATTTTGATCTAACTCTTGTTCTTGATCATGTTCTTGATCCTGACTAGTAATAGCATCAAAAGATCTTTTATTAGTACTAGTCTCTTGTCCAGTCTTCTTTGGAAATACATGTTCAAAGAAAGATGCATTCCGAGACTCAATAATAGTATTTACATGCATTTCGGAATGTTCTGATTTATGAATCAAAAACCGATATGCACTACTATTCTTGGCATAACCAATGAAAATGCAATCAATGGTCTTAGGACCTATCTTAGTCTTTTTAGGACTAGGAATAGCCACTTTAGCCAAACACCCCCACACTTTTAAGTATTTGTAGGATGGTACTCTTCCATGCCACATTCATAAGGTGTTTGATTCACTTTCTTTCGGGGTACTTTATTTAAAATATAATTAGCAGAAAGTATTGCTTCCCCCACAAGTTCTGAGGTAATCCAGAACTGATTAACATGGCATTCATCATTTCTTTTAAAGTCCTATTTTTCCTTTCAGCAATTCCATTTTGCTGAGGTGAGTAAGGAGCGGTGGTTTGATGAATTATTCCATGTTCTTTACAAAATTCACCAAAAGGTGATTCATATTCACCACCTCTATCACTTCTAAGTTTCTTGATTTTCTTACCAAGTTGATTTTCAACTTCATTCTTATATTGAATGAAAGTTTCCAAAGCTTCATCCTTGGTTCGAATTAAATAAATATAACTATATCTAGTATAGTCATCTATAAAAGTGATTACATACTTTTTTCCACCTCTTGTTTGAATTGATTTAAAATCACAAATGTCACTATGAATTAATTCAAGTGGTTTCGTACTTCTTTCAATTGAATGAAAAGGAGTTTTAGATAATTTTGCCTCAACACAAATTTCACATTTATGATTTGAATCAATGTCAAATTTAGGTAAACATTCCATATTAATTAATCTACGCAAAGATCCATAATTAACATGTCCTAATCTACCATGCCATAAATTTGAAGACTCAAGCAAGTAAGAAGAAGATGTAGTATTATTAATACCAGAGGGTACAACGGTCATTACATTTAACTTGAAAAGGCCATCAGACATGTAACCTTTTCCTACATACATCCATTTTAGTAAGTACAAATTTATCACTTTCAAAAACTAGCCTAAACCCATTCTTACTCAACAAAGATCCGGAAACTAAATTCTTGCGAATGTCCGGTACATGCAGCACATTGTTGAGAGTGAGTTCCTTTCCTGATGTCATCTTGAGAACAATCTTTCCTTGTCCTTCAACTTTGGAAGTTGAGGAGTTGCCCATAAAAAGTTGTTCACCATTGTCCACTGAAGAGTAAGATGTGAACATCTTTTTGTCGGCACAAATATGGCGAGTAGCACCAGTGTCCACCCACCATTCTTCAGGATTTCCGACAAGATTTGCCTCGGAAACAACTGCAGAAAGATCTATGGCATCTACACCATTGGAAATGTTATCCATTTTGGTCATTTTGGCTTTAGCAACCTTCTTACTTGATCTTCCTTTGCCTTTACAAAAATCAGTTCTTAAGAACTTCTCTGGTTTTCTACCATGATTCACTGGCACAGTCCCACATACGGAGAGGTTGGCGTAATGGCAATCACCATACCAGTACTGGTCTGAACATTAGTTTGACCAGTTTTAGTAGCCATAAATTCTAAATTATAAACCACAATTATAATTAGAATTTAATACTACACAGAAAATTAAAACCAAAAAACACAGAATTTAAAATTGTGTAAAAAATAAAAGGAACAAAAATTGTAACTTTTATTTCCAATTAATTTGAAAATAAAATAAAATTTTATTTAAACAAATTAAACCAAAACAACAGATATAAAATCTGTTAAAATAAAAGAAACAAAACAAAATGTAACTTTTATTTTCAATTAATTTGAAATAAAATAAAATAAAATTTCATTTAACCAAATTAATTCCACACAGAAAACTAAACCAAATTCACAGAATTAAATTCTGTAAAATAAAAGAAACAAGAATGTAACTTTTATTTTCCAATTAATTTGGAAATAAAATAAAATTTTATTCAACCAAATTAATTCCCCACAAGAAATTAAATTCTGTAAAATAAAAGAAATAAGAATATAACTTTTATTTTTTTTTCAATTATTGGAAATAAAATAAAATTTTATTCTACCAAATTAATTCCACACAAGAAATTAAATTCTGTAAAATAAAAGAAATAAAAATATAACTTTTATTTTCCAATTAATTGGAAATAAAATAAAATTTTATTTAACCAAATTAATTTCACACATAAATTTAAATCTCTTGTAACACTCCAATAATTAAAATACTGAAACAAAATTTTAATTAATGAAAACACAGAAAAAAATTTCTAAAAACTAAAATTAATTTTCTGACAAAATTTCACAAAAATATATTCTAAATTGTTAATGACACCAGTATCGTACTACTAGTTGTCAAAGAAAATAGACAGTATATTACTACTATCTGTCAAATAGCATATAATCACTATTTGTTTTTCCAACCAGAATATTATTTTGTAAATCTACAGAAAATAATTTTATTAGAAAAGGAAACAAACGAAAAATTCTGTAAACAGAATAATTCGAATCTGTCTTAAGATTGTTGGAACATATCTTCTGTGTAAATAAAATAACTAGAAATAAATTCAAACAAAATAAATAAATAACATACCAGATTTATTTTGTCGAACCAAATAAATATTACAAGACCAAGTCGAGTGTGTGACACTCTGTCCTTAAGACAGATTCGCCCCGCTACGGTGCTTACGGCTGAATGGCGTCTATCTCCCAGGATACAATGATCTTCACAAATTTATAGAAGCACTTCAAATAAATTTGTTCGGCGAACCAAACCTGTGTTCTAACTCTCTGAAATATATACTAATACTAATTTGAAGAATAATGAAAAAATGCAGAATTTTTGGACAGCAAAAAGACCACAAACCGACTCAATTTTTTCATCCCTAAGACTGTTGGAAAAACCATGTATTTAAAGGTAACTACAAAGGACCCGAAAAGGTGCAATAAGGAAATGAAGAGGTGCCCAAGTTGTATCCAAAAAATTCCAACGGTTGTACCAAAAATCCAAACATATTGTCTAACCGTTGGCACTAAGAAAGCCAATGTTCAAACAATTTGAAAAGTCAAATCTGTTGGAACATTTATTTATTCAAACTATTTCAAATATATATATATATTACACTAAATGAATATATATATATATATTAACCAATTAAAATAGTTAAATAAATAAATAAAGAGGTACAAACATTAGGAAATTTCTTAGAAACTTAAAATTTAAATTTAGAATTAAATTAAATTCCCATAATTATAAATTTTAGGAAACCACTTAGGAACCCAAAATTTGAATTTAGAATTAAATTAAATTCCCACAATAATTTTTATTTAAAATTCAAAAGAATTTTATCTAAAAAATTAATGTAAAATTCGAAAACGACGTCAACTTCCCATTCACTCATAAATGGTTTTGACGTTCCGTCTTCACCGTGTGACTTGCCACGCGGCAAGGAACACGTCACCTCTTCGGACCCACCCCAAACAACGTTTGGGGCCCACTCAATTTTGGCCTCAAAGTCGGTTCAAAATATGCCTATAAAACACCATTTTTTTCCTACAGTATCATATATTCATATAGCTGACCCAATTTGATGGGATTTAAGGCTTGGTTTGGTTTTGGTTTTTTGGTTCTTAAAATTTTTCCCACTCAACCAAAAATAAATAAATAAAAGTCTCACACTAGTTGGCTTCTTGATTTCAGTATTAAATCATTCTTACCCTTTCATGAGGAATTGATTTAGGAGGAAAATGTTAATTAACTACACCTATTGTTCTTCTATTCGCAAGTAGAAAGGTTGATGCAACTGAATAATATGGATATGCTTTTCCCAAAAGAGACCAATGCTCTGAAACACTGTCTCAAGGCAAACAAAATGAAGTGAAATATTATGAAATAATTTCACACTTTTCCCTCATTTTCTTCTTATTTTTTCTATGATTTCTTTTTCCCTCCCCCTTTCTTCACAAGCCATGATTCAATTTTTCTGCAAGGAAAATGATATTCTGTCACTGTCATCGTTAATTCTCCTATATGAAGAGAGGCACACAATACAAATGATGTTTATATTGGTCTCATCCAATTACAACTGGTCCATTTTCCACTAGTTTGATCTAAATCGATATTTGCAATCGACACTCAGATGAAAACCCGGATGATCCACTTATGAGGGATCGGAGGCGGTTGATTTTGTGATTGGGCAGTGGATGCTTCCTATGATCCGCTGTGATGAAGAGAAACAAAGAAACTGGATGAGGTTGAGGAACACCAGAACAGAACCATTAGAAAAACGTTTACTTTGACATTAGATTGTGTCAGCAACAAAACCATTTACTTATTATGTCTTGAAAATATGTACTTGAGTAATTGGTAATTTCTCCCATTCTTCCATTACAAATCCTAAAATGCAGATGATTATATGATTAAAATTTTACTTTTATGTTTGCACTTTTGGATCGACTTTGAAGTCTGTGTTGTAATGTACAAAATTTAAAGGGAAAAGAGAATGTGTAAAATTTGAAAAGAAAAAAAAAAGAAAAGAAAAAGAAAGTATTAGTTATATTTTTTATTAAATTAATGAGTACCAAGAATTTTTTTTATTTGTTTTTAATAAGTAATCCAACATGATTGATAAGGTAGAGATTAAAGATTAACTTTGGCTTACTTTGGCAAGCTAGTTAAAAGTTAGCTTTTTGACTTTTTTAAAATCACATCACCTTTCTACTTTTTTTTTACGCTTTTTTCAAAAAAAACTATAAAAAAAATGAAAAAATTAATTTTTAACTTATTTCCCAAATCACCAAGTATCCCACTATTAAATGTAATGTCCATATTCAAGTATTATCATTGCATAATTCAGAGCTTTCTACACTCCATTTTTCCTCCCAAAATTGTGTTTAAAAAAAAAAAATTTTATTCAAATTCAAATAATTATATAAATAAATTAAACTTAAACACATTAAAAACTGTTAATTTTGTTTCAAACTGCCTTATTGGACTTGCAAATTGCAATGAGACCAATTCACCATCATTTAAACACAGCCCTGCAATGATTACTTTTTTTGCTTTCACCTTTGTTGGAATTTTTGTAAAGATTTTCTGTCAAATATTAAAAATTAAGATCAATTGAATTATTTTACAAAAAAAATATTTTTCTTGCAAAATATTTATTACAAATCTTAAAAGTTAAAAATAATTTACATTTATTCCGTACATTACACAAAATCAACTGCTAATATTATCATACAATTCAATTTGTTTTTACATAATTTTCACATATTAAATTTCAATAGACCATATACAAATACTACCCTTAACCAGTGTTCATTTGCACGATAGATAGCATTCCTCTGAAAATGAACCAAAGGATGTTGGGTATTGGGAATTCAAATCCACTCATCTATCACAAACTATTTTGGTTTTGGTTTTCTTGTTCGCTTTCATTTTAGAATAAGATTTTAAATAGATAAGCAAACAGATACACTCCAAATTTTATCCACATTTTAATTCCGGTGGCATCCTTCTACCTCTAGCAGTATCTTTGGACCTCTTTAAATACCAGAAAAACAAGTAGAGTACAACATACATGACAAACTACCCCAGGGATGGGATGCGCTATTTCTTACAAACACAGTGGAACTTAAATAACAGTATCTCTAAAATTGAACCTTAAACACCCAACCTTGGTTCAACAAAAAAACAAGTACAACATATGTAACAAAGTACCCCAGGGAGCTATTTCTTATAAACACAATGGAACTTAATTAACAATATCTCTAAGAAATTGAACCCCAAACACCCAACCTCGGTTCAGCAAAACAAGTAGAGTACAACATACATAACAAAGTACCCCAGGAACTACTTCTTACAAACACACTGGAACTTAATAACATCATCTCTAAAAAAATACAACCTATTTCTTACAAACACTGGAACTTAATAACATTATCTCTAAAAACTTGTACCCGAAACACCCAACCTTGGTTCAGCATGAACAAAAATTACACAGGCAGTCAGTGATGCCCATGCCGACTTTCATCCGACATTGCCATTCCTCAATTTATCCATTACACTTCTAAATTCCACAAAAAATGTTGATGCTGACTTACACAGGCAGTCGAGCAGGCTCATCCTGACTTTCATTTGCATTGCCATTCCGCTCATCCCGACTTCCATGTGCATTGCCATCCCTCAATTTATTCATTACGCTTCTAAATTCCGCAACAATTTCGACAAAATCATCTCTGATCTCATCATAGAAGCAATATACAACAATTCCAGAAACACAGACCCATATGACCAAAGCCAACCACCCAATGGCTGGGACAATGATCAGTATTGGCAAAATAACAGCAAGTACACCCGAGAACAAACTTAATTTGCTCACTATCACATGATGTCTGCCGTTGATTCGGAGTACTAATTCAGCCAACAATGATGAAAAATAGATCACAATCGTGACAACACAATTAAATTCACAGGGGTGGCACCCAATGGACTCACAAGAAAAGGGCAAACAAGGTAGTAGGCATGGTAAAGGGGTGGCAAATGCAATGCTAATTCAGACACAGGAACCCAGCCAAATCTGCTACCAGTTAGTGGTTTAGGGTACTTATTTTTACATGCAAGTCGTATTTGGGAAACTTGATGCTTAAAAAGAGGTCTGTCTGTATGCAGTCCTAGCAGCATGGGGCAACAAATAGATTAAAAAGAAATAAGTAAAAATAAATTAATTAATTAATTAACACTTGGGCAAATTAAGGGTTGAAGTTAAAAGAAAATACTTTACCACTTGAGTCGCCTAAGGGGAGACTAGGCCACATTTCTCCAATAAAACACTCAACTTTGAGTCTACATAAATTAGACAACAAAAAAGATACTTAAACCACTTGACCAATTAGCACATGATGTTAATCTAAACATAGATGATATTTCTCCTCCTTCAGGTTAGTGGGTTTGCATTTGAGTGCTTTTTTTCCTTGCATTTGAGTTTATTTTGTATCATGTAAATTTAAGCATATACACATTTATTTCACATATATAAATATACCATCCATATATTATTAAATATATAAACTTACATACATATCACGTATAAACATAATGTATGGGACATAATCAACTATACTTGATGTAGAGTTTTTAGTCTTATATCCGTTCATAACTTCTTATTGGATCTGAACTCCACAAACTACGATTTAAGTATTTCTTCCATACAAACTGCACATGAAAATTTCAAGTTGAACAAAAATAGATCGAGCTCTCATCTACAAAGCCCTCCTATCCGTCTTATTATGTACATAACTATAAGATAGCTCTTAAATTCTTAATCTTTGACAGGCTAGAAATTTAAAATATGGTATATATTATGTCCATGAAAAGAGTAAAATCCAACAGTCAATTTTTGAGAAAAGCAAACCTAACAAAAAGGTTATGAAAGATATGTAACACAATTTTACATACACACATTTCTACATATACACATTCATGGAGGAACATTTACATTCCTTTTAGCTAAGTTGAGTTCTTTCTTTTAGTTTCCTCTTCGCTTTTCTTACTTTCTTTCCTTTTTATTTGTTCTCTTTGAATATTTATATAGGCAACCCTCAACTATGACCCATTTTAACTCATACAAATAATATTACCTGATGGGTACACCCCTTAAACTCAGATCCTGAGCCCCTTTGATAGTCTACCACAAAATTGAACATATGCAAGTCACATGCAAATTTATAAACTGAAATGACAATCTGGCCCATCCATCTCTCTTCCTCTTCTAAATATACTTTTTGTTTTCAAAATATTTTTTGTATTTGATAGAGGAATGCATGCATATATCTACATATCTATATAATACGGCAGAATTGTTTTTAAAAAATGTCCTACGTGTCATACAAATTTCAAAATGTCTCTTATATTTTTGTTCAAGGGCTAAGATCACTTTAACTATTGATGGAATGGCTGAGATCATTTGCCAAGAATTTGATTCCCGCCCATTACTCCTATCTCTCCTCTACTTCACCATTCTTTTTCCATTTTCCTCTCATCTCTCAGGATTTTCAAAAATACCCAACAGTTATGCTCAATCTGCATTTTCAACAGAGACGCGATGAGCAACCAAATTGGAGAATCTAAAATGCTAACTTTTTAGACCAGTTGGAGCAGAGTCAATGCAATCGGCTAAGAAGCACAGACACTTCTAAGAAGGTGACGTATCTGTGTCGGTGTCCAACACGTTGGAGCAGAGTCATCGCAATTGGCTAAGAGGCACGGACACTTATAAGGTGACATATCCGTGTCGTGTCGGTGTCGGACACCAACACTCTTTGGACACTCTTAGAACGCGTGTCCGACACTTTTCAAAACGTGTCCTATTTTTAAAATTTTTTTAAAGACCTGGACACTCTTTGGACACTTGGAGGACACACGTGTCAATCGCTTAAACACACGTGCCTATTGATTAGACACGTGAAACTAATTATAAATTTGAACAAAACAACTTAAGGTACAATAATAAAACAAAAATCATATAAATTTTTAGGAATTAGTGTTATTGCATTTTTTATTATCTTTGAATGATATATTCATATATATAACACAATAAATATATAAAATTATATATTTCTTGCATGTCCCCCACGTGTCGTGTCCTACATTTTTTGAAAATTAATGTCTCGGCGAGTCCATATCGTCTCCGTGGCATGTCACGTGTCTGTGTCCATGCTTCTTAGGCAATCGGCTATGTTCATCAACTATTGGGGAAGAAATTGAGCTCTCAATTAGCTTCTCAGTAGCGAAAAATTCTCTGTGTTCTAAAGATGCAAAGCTCTATAACCAAACTCTGGTTTCTCCCAAGGCCTCAGATTTCTTCGATTGCCCAAGGTTCATATATGTATGTATGTATGCATAGATCTGTGTTTTTGTTTTCGTTGGTTGATTATGTAATTGATAGGTATTTTTCACTCATCTCAGGTTTATGTATGTATGTATAAATCTGTGTTTTTGTTTTTGGTGGTTAATTGTTTAATGGATAGGAAGCTTTACAATATTTATACTTTTAATCCGTGGTAGTGATTTCATTTAAAATTTGTATATATCAAGTCATTGGAAGGATCCATTTTACAGATTTGTGGTTTACTTCCTCAATGTTTGGTGTTGAGTTGAAAAGTTGAATAAATTTGTAAGTATGAATTGGGCCGTTTACATTTTGGTATTGATTGATTGTATCTCTGATTTTTTGATTGAGTCTCGAATTAGTCTTTTACTAATAATTTTGATTGGGTCTCTAATATTGTCTTCAGAGTTCCAAGGATGCTTTTCGTAAGAGGTTAAGGTTTGAGCCCTCTTAAAGTTTTATTACTAGTTGGAGCACAACCCATTATTTTGCGCTCTAATTTTATTTTTTTATTTTTTTTTTGGGAGCAGAACCTATTATAAATTTTTGTTATTGTTCAGATTCATTCTAACTTCTACCCAAAACAAAAGGTATTTTATTTGTTTTGGGTTTTTATTTTTTATTTTTTGCCATGGATTCCAATGCTCCAAAGGGAGAACATCATTTTAGCTTTCCTTATTTTGAAGTTGACCCTTAAATTTAAGGCGATCAAGAAAGAAACTCTAAGTTATAGCTTATTTATTTTTATGGATATGGAATTGAGTCCACTGTGTTGGTTTTTTTTTTTTTTTTGGTTTTTGGGGGGGGGGGGGGGGGGTTTTGATTATGGCATGTTTAGAGAAAATAACTAGATTATGCATAATTAGGACTTTTTACTAAGTACATTGTGTACTAAGAATGTTAAACCATATGGCACTTGTGGCAATGTTTCATTGCCTTTTTTTGCACCCACACATCACTTATCCTAAATTATTCTTCATCCTTCTCTCATCTACCAGCTTTCTCTTTTTTTTCTCTTCATTCTTCAACTTCTGTTTGTAAGCAACATCTCTCTCTCTCTCTCTCTCTCTCTATATATATATATATATATACATGTGTATATATATTGTCTTGCTGTCAATGTCCATCAATGGTGGACACCATCTCCACTCTCAATTTATTTTTTCCTTATTATCTGCTTAGGCTCACTGTGAGAATGAGAACACTAGTTCTAAACACAACATATGGGAAAATGGACAGGTACCCATCCCCGACCCATACCCTACGAATATTTAAAAACACTACTTAACCGACCCGACAGCTAAGAAAAAAAAAAAAAATCCATATATTTGAGTCGGGTATCCATGGGTACCCATAGGGTAGGACCCCCATTGCCATCCACACTCAACCTCCATCTCCACCAAAGCACAATCAGCTCTCCCATTTCCTTGGCAATCCACCTTTGCTACCCACAATTTGATCCACCATCAATCCAATTCTCTGAAGTGATGGAAATTATTTTTCTCTAAATTAATAATTAGAATTAGAATCAAAGATTAGCTATGTAAATCGGACTAGAGTTGATTGAACTAACCTTTGATCGTGGGCGATCGGCATTTTCAATTCGCGCAAAATTCCACAATCGTCACAGAGACCAGAGATCTGCGACCAGATTCAGTCCCGGAGAGAGAGAGAGAGAGAGAGAGAGAGAGGAGAGAGAGAGAGATCTGAAAGATGTACTAGTCTGAAATAAAATTTGGACACGGGATTAAAGATGAGCTGGGCTTAGGGCTTAGCTCGACTCAGGTCAGGCCCAATTTGACCATTCCAAAACCAGCTCTAAAAGGATATTCAAAACCCATTTGGCCCAAGGGATCAAGGCCTCGCCCGACTAACATTCTAAAACCAGCTCTAAAAGGATATTCAAAACCCATTTGGCCCACGAAATCTGGGCCCAACCCGACTTATTGTCAGGCCCAATTTGACCATTCTAAACCATGCCCTAGAAGGATCTTCAATAGTTATCATCAAGTACAATCCACAAAAACTGCAGATCGGATATAACAGATTTAATCAGGTTGAGTCCTCGCAAATTTCATAGAGCACATATATATATAGATATCATCAAACACAACCCAGAAAAACAAACAGATTTAATCATGTTTCAGCAAACTTGGGAGTCTAATCATATATATATATATATATATATATACATATACATGTGTATATATATTGTCTTGCTGTCAATGTCCATCAATGGTGGACACCATCTCCACTCTCAATTTATTTTTTCCTTATTATCTGCTTAGGCTCACTGTGAGAATGAGAACACTAGTTCTAAACACAACATATGGGAAAATGGACAGGTACCCATCCCTAACCCATACCCTACGAATATTTAAAAACACTACTTAACCGACCCGACAGCTAAGAAAAAAAAAAGAAAAATCCATATATTTGGGTCGGGTATCCATGGGTACCCATAGGGTAGGACCCCCATTGCCATCCACACTCAACCTCCATCTCTACCAAAGCACAATCAGCTCTCCCATTTCCTTGGCAATCCAGACCATCAATCCAATTCTCTAAAGTGATGGAAATTATTTTTCTCTAAATTAATAATTAGAATTAGAATCCAAGATTAGCTATGTAAATCAGACTAGAGTTGATTGAACTAACCTTTGATCATGGGCGTTCGGCATTTTCAATTCGCGCAAAATTCCACAATCGTCACAGAGACCAGAGATCTACGACCAGATTCAGTCCTGGAGA
This sequence comes from Camellia japonica, assembly GCA_030407325.1. Taxonomy (NCBI): domain Eukaryota; kingdom Viridiplantae; phylum Streptophyta; class Magnoliopsida; order Ericales; family Theaceae; genus Camellia; species Camellia japonica. The sequence continues at coordinate 37,009,992 of JAPPVO010000017.1, forward strand.
GAGAGAGAGAGATCTGAAAGATGTACTAGTCTGAAATAAAATTTGGACACGGGATTGGAGATGAGCTGGGCTTAGGGCTTAGCTCGACTCAGGTCAGGCCCAATTTGACCATTCCAAAACCAGCTCTGAAAGGATATTCATGCCTCGTTTGGGAACAGGCTAATTTAGTAACTTTTTGGCTATTTGGCTAAAATATGAGTTAAAAAAAATTAGTATGTTTGGGATGACTTTTTGGCTTTTTACGAAAAGATGTGCAAAAAGTAGAGAGAAAAGAGAATCTTTGACTTTTTGGTATGAGTTGTTGGCTTTTTGGCTAATTTAGTAACTTTTTAGCTTTTTGGCTAAAAAGTTCGGTTGCCAAACGAGGCCTCAAAACCCATTTGGCCCAAGAGATCAAGGCCCCGCCCGGCTAACATTCTAAAACCAGCTCTAAAAGGATATTCAAAACCCATTTGGCCCACGAGATCTGGGCCAGCCCGACTTATTGTCAGGCCCAATTTGACCATTCTAAACCATGCCCTAGAAGGATCTTCAATAGTTATCATCAAGTACAATCCACAAAAACTGCAGATCGGATATAACAGATTTAATCAGCTTGAGTCCTCGCAAACTTCATAGAGCACATATATATATATAGATATCATCAAACACAACCCAGAAAAACAAACAGATTTAATCATGTTTCAGCAAACTTGGGAGTCTAATCATATATATATATATATCATCAAGCACAAGCCAGAAAAACAAACAGATATTAATAATACAAATTTCTATCAAATAAAAACCTAATTTTGGAGGTCCTGACAGCAGATTAAACTCAAATCTGAAATGTTTCTGAGAGATTAGAGAGAAAGAAAGGCTATAGAGAGGGAAAGAGCGAGATTCATCACCATCCAATGCAGATCTGAGATGCTTCGGCGAGATTGTTGAGAGAAAAGCCATATTCAACACAATCGCCAGCGGCGGCCGAAGATGGATGAGATCCTGAAGAGTGCCATCGGTAAGAGAGGGAAAGAGCGAGAATCATCACCATCATACGTAGATCTGAGATGTTTCGGAGAGAGAAAAGCCAGATTCAACACAATCGCCAGCGGCGGCAGAAGACGGATGAGATCGGCGGTGTTCCTGACAAGTGCCATCGGAAACCGGCGGTGGTGAGCTTGCGGCAGCAAAGTTATCAACACAAAGGAGAGAGTCTAGGAAGGAAAGATGGGTTACGCTTTACGCGTTTTCTATCACTACCTCAGGTAACGCGTTTTCTATCAATAGGTAACGCGTTTTCTCACTCCTTTTCCAAATTATTATGGAGTATTTTTGAGAAGTTGGTAAAAAATTAGACCTTGTTTGGATTGTTTACAAATAAATTTTTAAAAGTAATCAAATTAAATAAATTTTTTTTAATTTTTTTTTAAAATTTTGTTTGATTATCTACTTTTCAAAATCACTCTCTCTCTAATACATATCAAATCAATCATTTTTTTTAAAACTCTCTCTCCTAAAATAATTTTTCAAAACTATTTCTGAAAAAAGGCAAACCAAATAAGTTTTCGTTTATTTTATTTCAAAAATTACTCTATAAACACATACCAAACACACTTTTAATTTTTTGATTTTTTAGTTTTTTTGGTATTTTTTTTTTGAAAAAAAATTAAATTGTTGTGAATAAAAAAACTAATTTTTTTATCTAAAAAAATAAAAAAATAAAAAAACTGACTTCTTACTATTGTTTCCAAAAGACCCTCACAATAAAAAATAAAAAAGGATCCGTAGGTAACGCGTTTTCTCACTCTCTTTCCAAATTATAATATAATTTATATGATAAATTATAAAAAATAAAAAAGGATCCATAGGTAACGCGTTTTCTCACTATTGTTCCAAATTATAATATATATTATATGATAAATTATAGGGGGGATGCACCAATAAATTCCAAATTAATAATTTATGTACTGTTTAGTCCTAAAAATTTTCTTATAGACTGAAAGGTCCCATTACAATGTTAATAACATCAGATACAATGTTAATAACATTAGAGTCATGTTACAAACATTAGATTTCAAACATCTAATGTTCATCAAATTTCAATAATGTTTGAAAATATAGGATGAAAAACATCTAATGTTCATCAGATTTCAATAAATTTTGAAATTATAGAATGAAACATCAGATCATTTACATCATTTACATCATGTTGATGTAAAAATGGGATTAAATGGAGCATAAGAAAATTTTTAGGACTAAATGGTTCAACGTTTCAAAAACTAGGACTTATGGGTAAATTTTCCAAATTATAAATACATTTTTAAAATTTGTTTAAAATATAAATTATTTTTTATGATTTGAAAAATTATAAATACTTCTTTGTTAAATTTTTTATTTAACAGAATTAATTAAAAAAATAAAATTCATAATTACTCTTCATACAATAATAAAATTATCTAAATTATTAATTAAAATATATTTTTAATATCATTAAAAACTGTTAATTGACTTAATAATTTATTAATAAAAGGGCGTGATTTATTATCAAATTAGAAACTTAAGGGAGTGGAATGTAATTTTCAAACTTACAAAGAGCGATTCGTATTTTAATCAAATCTCAAAAAATATATTTATAATTTACCCTAATATAAAATAAAAAAGATTAACAGATAACGCGTCTTTTCACTCTCTCTCCTAATTATCTATAATATATATTAAGCAAAAGGAGGTTTTTAACCCCAAGTCTTGTGGGAGCTCCAATCTCCCAATCTAAATTTCTTGATTTTTTAATTTTAAAAAAAAATCTTAGCATTTATTAACTTCTCCCAACTCTCAAGTCTTACCCTCATAATAACACTTTAATGCATTAAGAACAAGCATAAAAAAATTCTTTGAAATCTAACACATATGAATTCCTTAAAAAGTCCCAACACATATGATTATTATCTCTCATCATAACACTTTAATGCATTAAGAACAAGTATAAAAAAATTTCTTGAAAAGTCCAACACATCTATCTATATCTATACTATATATTAAGTAAAAGGGGGTTTTTAACCCCCAAGGCCTGTGGGAGCTTCAATATCCCAATATGAATTTTCTAAGTTTTTTATTAAAAAAAAATCAGTATTTATTGATTTGGTCAAAATTTATTGATCAGCATTTATTAACTTTTTTCAATCCACATGTCTTTCCACATGCCTGCATTTATTGATTTGGTCAAAAATCTCTGATCAGCATTTAAAATCCCCTCATACAAATAATTATAGATACAATCTGTGTATAGTTACTGCAGTATCTTTTTTAACTTCTCTCATACACTATGGTTAGTGATAAGATTGTTAAATTATTTTT